>CM061154.1:32689376-32744376 GCA_030710495.1 Labroides dimidiatus
AAGTAGAATTTCATCTTCCAGGTATATCTCCACTGTGAAATAAAGATCTGCAAAGACCAGATTGTTCACAGTCCTGCAACAATGGTAAAGACAACTGTAAAGTATAACACGTTTAACTCTGACCAAACTAACGCTGTAGAAAATGTGTGTGTAAGACTAATAAGTGTGTGTTCTCTCTTTGTGCAGAAAGGCGTAAATCAAGATGGATCACACAGACGGAGTCTGGACAGAGGAGTCTTTATGATACAGTATCTGGGGCCCCCTTCTTTACCAAACATAAAATACATCTGGAAACAACTAAACCAACATGAACTAAAAACTGATGTCAACAACTGTTTAAAAAATACCAAAACAAGCACATTGCCAGGAGTGTGATAGTCAGTTATTGGTGGTTTATAACAGACACAGACACAAAATGTGTGTAAGGAAGTGTTCACCACTCTAAGGATGTTTAAGTTACAGTAGAAGAAAAATAAAAAATAACAAAATATAAAAACAAAAAACACCCACAAAGTTTGTGATGTTCAGTAGGATTGTAAAGAAGTGACTTCCTGTTTTCTACCACATTTCTTCCACTATAATATATATTTATATAATCATAATATGTATAATATGTATAATATACGGATATACTTTCTACCACATGTAAACGATCTAAAGAGTCTGTAGCCTGTAAATGTCAATCTATGCCCCAAAACTTGTCAAAATACAGCTGATTAAATCCACTTCAAAGGTCATCATTATTAGAGCTACATTAATTCCTGCTGAGACAAATCATCAGATGGGTTTGCACAAATGCAAGTAACATGAGTTTGTAACTGTTATAACATAATAAGTTAAATTGTACTTGAACTTGAGGCTGTAACTCATCACTCCACGAAAAAGAACTAAACCCCTTTACCTTTCAAGACAAAGAAGCTGCTGAACTGCTGTAACCTTGATTTTTCACAGTGTTGTGTGTATTAAATGCTAAATGTGTGGCAACACACACACACACCAAAGAATTGTGCCACATCTTGTAAAATGCTCTGAACATCATTTGTGGGCATATAAATTGTATTATAAAATACATGCACGTCTAAAAGTGCACATTAGGGTTTAATTTGTTTGAAAGACATTTGTTTATATATATATATATATATATATATATATATATATATATATATATATATATATATATATATATATATATATATATATATATATAAGTAGAGTATTATAATTATTTTATACAATGCAGGAATAAGAAAATCTTTGTTGTACTCTACTTAAATATATATATATATATATATATATATATATATATATATATATATATATATATATATTATATTATATATATATATATATATAGTAGAGTACAACAAAGATTTTCTTATAACTGCATTGTATAAAATAATTCTATATATTTTTAACAGCAGTCTGTTGTGAAAGTAGCAAACATTCGTGCAGAAGGTAAAAACAGCGCGAGCCGAGCGGCTGGTCCTGATGGAAACGGTCTTTTCATGGATGTAAAATGATTCGATTTAAATGATTAACATACTGCTGTGTTTGTATTATTAGACTAATACTGTTCGTATCTTAGATCTTTATTTCCTGCGTGACTTCAGCTCCATCCCAGCAGCACAACACCACGTGACAACATACTGTGACGTACAAGCGTACAGACGAACGTCAGCCATGTGCCCACGGCTCAGCCAATAGAAACGAGCAATGGGTAAGTTTGCGGAAGTCATTGAGTTAATGTATGGTGTGTTAAAACGAGAATGGGAAAGGATTTCTTTCATGGTATAAACAAATCCTTTTACATGTTTCCAGTCCTCACAGGTGAAGTCTGAGTCACGTGACTAACATTTAATGCGGTGCTTTTTGCTTCTCACGCGGGAAACCTGATGGTAGGATAGTTAAAGCTATCAGTCATTATGTCTGAGTCCAAACAATCTGCCGATATATGAGCATAAAAGCCAAGCTGATCCAGGCTGTGAGAGACGGCAGCTTCCTGATCGTTACCGGTGAGACCGGCAGCGGAAAACCACACAACTTCCACAGTACCTGTATCAAGCAGGTAAGCTAATGTTCTGCTGTTATACTACCGTGAACATTAGGTTAGCAAGCTAACGGATCAAAATTAACTCCTTTTTTTTGGCTGTGTAAACAAAGGTCTTTGTAAAGATGGAAAAATAGGGATTACTCAGCCCCGCCGAGTAGCAGCGATTACGGTGGCCCAGAGAGTCGCCCATGAGATGCAATGCACTCTGGGTAGAGAGGTCGGTTACCAAGTCCGCTTCGATGACTGTACATCACAGGTGAGTGTTTGGGTCACATGATCTCTGTGAAGCTATTGGTTTTCAGTGCTCGTTGGTGTTAAGATACACCTGTGTTTGAACCAGGACACGGTGGTGAAATACATGACGGATGGCTGTTTGCTGAGAGAAGTCCTCGCAGATCCTTTACTTTCTCAGTACAGCGTGGTTATCCTGGATGAAGTTCATGAGCGTGGCCTCAGTACGGTCAGTAAACATGACAGGAGTGATTTTTATCTTTATCCATGATGTATTCATGTATTCAGAGTCTGTATGTTTTACAGGATATTCTTTTAGGCTTGTTGAAAAAAGTCTTCTCTGATCCTGATAAGACCACCAGTGGCAGATCTTTCCCTCTGAAGGTGGTGGTCATGTCTGCCACGTTGGAAACTGATAAACTGTCAGCCTTTCTTGGCGACTGTCCTGTTTTTGCCATTCCTGGGAGGACGTTTCCTGTCACCTGCACGTTTGGCTCTGCTGTTGGACCCAAAGACACTGAGAGCATCAATTACGTGAAAGAGGTACCTTTTTCTTCCTTGAGTTAGTTTGTTGTTCCATTTACAGGACGATGAATCAAGTCAGGATTCGTCTTTGTAACATGAAGCCACGTTTTACTGCTCAGGTGGTCAGAGTCGCCCTCAGTGTGCACACAGATGAACTGGCTGGAGATATCCTTGTGTTTTTGACAGGTGAGCGCTTAACATCAAACACTAACATTACTAAATACGTCGACCCTGAACATTTTTGCAACATAGTTTTTTTTTTCTGTCTGACAGGTCAGTCTGAGATTGAGCGAGCTTGTGACTTGCTGTATGAAAAAGCCGAGTCTGTGGACTATCGCTACGATGTGCTCGATCAAACAGTGGAGGGACTCCTTATTCTGCCCCTTTATGGATCGATGCCCACCGGTAAATATGTTCACAACACAAGTGTCAGTGCAGTCTTTGTTTAAAGAAGCTGTTGCTTCTTTCCAAATCCTCTTTTTTTCTCATAACAATGCAGAAAAAAACTGTTGTGAAAGAAAAAAAAATGTGATATTATCATCGTCACAGATCAACAGAGGCAAATCTTCCAGCCTCCACCTCCAAGGATCAGGAAATGTGTTGTAGCGACGAACATTGCAGCAACATCTCTCACAATCAATGGCATAAAGTAAGCAAAGCATGGCTTCACCTGCTTTTTTAATTCCCCTAAAAATGACGACACAAAAAAACGATTTAATTCTTCATTCCATGAAGGTACATCGTGGACAGCGGCTTTGTGAAGCAGCTCAATCACAACTCCAGGGTGGGCATGGACGTCTTAGAGGTGGTGCCAATCTCAAAGTAAATAATTGATTGATTGATTGTCTATCAGCCATGCTATAGACGAGCTTGTTGACAGCAAATAGACTCGACTCTCTGGTTTGGGATTTTGTATTTTTAGGAGTGAAGCTCAACAGAGAGCAGGACGAGCTGGAAGAACCTCTGCTGGAAAATGCTTTCGAATCTACACCAAGGAATTCTGGGAGAAGAACATGCCTGAGTTTACTGTCCCAGAAATCCAGAGGACGAGTCTGACTGCAGTGATTCTTACGCTCAAGTGTCTGGGCATTCATGATGTCATCAGGTACCTTAAATCTTATTGGAGTGTTTCAGCTCTCTTGTAGCTTCCGTTCTTATGCACACGTTCTCTCCTGAAGTAATGGGTTAATCTTTATCGTCTAAGGTTCCCTTATCTTGACTGTCCAGAGGAAAGGTTCATTCTTGAGGCATTAAAACAGCTCTATCAGTTTGATGCTATTGACAGGTGAGCCCTTGGTACCCACTGAAACGAGTCTGTGTGTTGGATTTCTGAGTAAAGTGTTTGAAAGTAAGAAAACATAAATCTGTGACGTTCTCGTACTGTGATGTTCTGTGTCTGTACTTCAGGAGAGGGAGAGTGACCCAGTTTGGGGAGCTCATGGTGGAGTTCCCCCTGCAGCCAGGCCTTGCCAGGGTGTTGCTCAAAGCAGCCTCACTTGGCTGTCAGGACCTGCTCCTGCCTGTGGCAGCCATGCTGTCAGTCGAGAGCATTTTCATCAGACCAGGTCAGCAGCAGTGTGTTCAGAGCGAAAAGGCACCAAGAAAGGAAACTCATGAAGCTGAAGGGTTGATGTTCAATGTGGTCATAAGTTTGTGTGTTTGTGGGCTGATCAAATGTGTCAGTAAGATTTTTTTAGGTTAATAAAAAATAAAAATCGAAGACATCACATGTCCATCAGTGTTCACAGCAGGTACAGCCTCCGGTCTTTTTGAATATGATGCCATGAGGATAGGCAGCGTCAGTGCACAGACATTTTCAGATCTCTACAGAGATGTTGGATCAGATTCAGGTCTGGACTCTGGCTTGGCCCCTCAGGGACCTTCACAGAGTGGTCCTGAAGCCCCTCCTTTGATATCTTGGCTGTGGTCTGAGGGTCGTTGTCCTGCTGACAGATGAACCGTGGTGGTTGTCCTTCTGGAAGGTTCTCCTCTGGAGCTCTGACAGAGTGACCATCAGGTTCTTGGTCCCCTCCCTGACTAAGGCCCTTCTCCCCTGATGGCTCAGTTTAGATGGGCGTCCAGTTCTAGTAAGAGTCCTGGTGGTTCTGGACTTGAAATATTCCGGACCCTGGATCCAGATTTGTGCCTGGAGTCAATCCTGTCTCTGAGGTCTACACACGGCTTCTTATATAGACAGGTGTGAGCCTTTCCAACCCTTGTCCAATCAGCTGAATTTACCACGATGAACTGTACTCCAGTGAAGCTGCAGGAACATATCAAGGAGTTTCATTCATTCATCTTCTAAACCGCTCATCCTGTTCAGGGTCGCAGGTGTCTGGAGTCTGTCCCAGATGGCTTAGGGCCAGAGGTGGGATGAACCCTGGACTGGTCTCCAGTCATTCACAGGGACACACAGGGACAGACAACCTTTCACACTCACACCTACGGGCACCTAGTGAGCATGTTTTCGGACTGTGCCCGCAGAGAACCCACGCATGCACGGGGAGAACATGCAGACTCCACACAGAAAGACACACCGTTCCTGAACTGGGATGTGAAGCCACAGCAGGAACGGCTGCACTACCGTGCAGCTCAGGGAGGATCAGAGGAGGATCAGAGGAGAAAAAAAGAACCTGAGCTCACGTTTCAGCTCCGTGTCGAAGGCTGTGAAGACTTATGAACGTGTGATTTCTTAGTTGTTGTCTTTTTAATACATTTGCATCATGGGTGAACATGTGGGAAAAGTGAAGCGCTGTGAACACTTTGTGGATGCACTGTATCTTTGTCTGATGTGTGTTCCCCCTTTAGGCCACCCTGACAGGCAGAAAGAGGCAGATAAGAAGCACAGAGCGCTGGCTCATCAGGACGGAGGCATGAATGACTTTGCTACTCTCCTCAGAGTGTTTCAGACGTGTAAATCCAGGTGAACAGCTTCACTCATAGATTGTGCTAAATACTAAATAATACTTTCTGTAAGTGAAAACTGTCAGAAGTCTGTTACTGGCTGTGCATTAACAAAGTGCAGCTGGCATTAGAGGCCTTTCCTGTCTGTTTTCAGTGACAGACCCTCAGTGTGGTGTAAGGAGAACTGGATCCACTGGAGGGCGCTGAAGTCAGCTTTCAATGTAGAGACTCAACTGCGAGAAATCCTCCTTCACCTCCAGCAGGTACAACCAGTAATTTATTAATCAAGATTTCATTTAGAAAACACACTGCTGTGTTAATCTGTTGAACAGTGGTCAGTTTGATAAGTGATCTATACAGTAATCTATATGCACCCTGTTGTCTCTATAGAAGAGATGTCTCCCTGTTGAAACATTGATAGTGATCTATACAGTGATATATACAGTGATCTATACAGTGATATATACAGTGATATATACAGTGATATATACAGTGATTCATACAGTGATATATACAGGGATCTATACAGTGATCTATACAGTGATATATACAGTGATCTATACAGTGATGTATACAGTGATGTATACAGTGATGTATACAGTGATATATACAGTGATATATACAGTGATTCATACAGTGATCTATACAGTGATTCATACAGTGATATATACAGTGATCTGTACAGTGATCTATACAGTGATGTATACAGTGATGTATACAGTGATATATACAGTGATTCATACAGTGATATATACAGTGATTCATACAGTGATATATACAGTGATATATACAGTGATTCATACAGTGATATATACAGGGATCTATACAGTGATTCATACAGTGATGTATACAGTGATGTATACAGTGATATATACAGTGATCTATACAGTGATGTATACAGTGATTTATACAGTGATATATACAGTGATTCATACAGTGATATATACAGTGATTCACACAGTGATATATACAGGGATCTATACAGTGATTCATACAGTGATATATACAGTGATCTGTACAGTGATCTATACAGTGATGTATACAGTGATTCATACAGTGATATATACAGGGATCTATACAGTGATTCATACAGTGATGTATACAGTGATATATACAGTGATTCACACAGTGATATATACAGGGATCTATACAGTGATTTATACAGTGATATATACAGTGATTCATACAGTGATATATACAGTGATATATACAGTGATTCATACAGTGATATATACAGGGATCTATACAGTGATTCATACAGTGATGTATACAGTGATATATACAGTGATTCATACAGTGATATATACAGGGATCTATACAGTGATTCATACAGTGATATATACAGTGATCTGTACAGTGATCTATACAGTGATCTATACAGTGATCTATACAGTGATCTATACGCACCCTGTTGTCTCTATAGAAGAGACGTCTCCCTGCTGAAACACTGATAGTGATATATACAGTGAGATATACAGTGATCTATACAGTGATGTATACAGTGATGTATACAGTGAGATATACAGTGATCTATACAGTGAGATATACAGTGATCTATACGCACCCTGTTGTCTCTATAGAAGAGACGTCTCCCTGCTGAAACATTTGATGGTAAGAAGAGCGAGCTCTTCAGACGATGCCTGTGCACAGGATACTTCACCAACGTTGCCAGAAGGTATAACCAAGTTTAATATAATTTATTGAAATCCAATTCACCATTCATTTTTTTCTGGAATATTCCTCATGTTCCTCTCTGTCCCACACAGGTCTGTTGGAAAGGTGTTTTGCACGATGGATGGCCATGGATCTATGGTCCACATCCATCCATCATCATCTGTAAGCAAACTGTTGGATGAATTAATAAAAACAATCATTAAATGTTTTTATGTATTTATGACCCCCCCCCCCCCCCCATCATTGTTTTAAGCTGTTTGACCAGGAGGCTGAGCTCAACTGGATTATCTTTCATGATGTTCTGGTGACCTCACGAGTTTACATCAGGACAGTGTGTCCCATTCAGTACGAGTGGGTGAAGGACTTGCTACCAAAGCTTCATGAGGTGGATGTCTATGAACTGAGCAGTGTGGCAAGACAAGAAGTGACGGATGAGGAGATGAAGAGATGGGAATCAAGAGAAGCAGCCAAGAGGCAGTCAGGTAGTCTGAATATTTTAATCAGGTGTTTATTAGGTCATAGCAATGTTTCTATGATGAACAAAGAAAACAAACAAACGTTGACTGTGTCATTGTGACTAACATGCAGACTGATGTTTTCAGATGTTCCAGCTGTGGACGCTATGAAGAAACTAGAGAAGAGAAACAATGAAAGCTCCGTCAACGATGCCCGAGCTCGCTACCTTCAAAGAAAGCAGAAAAAGGAACAAAGTAAAGCTCTTTAACAGAAAGTTTTGTACAAAGTGGATTCAAACTGTTTCAACTTTTGGAAATAAAATGATTAATAAACAGTTATTTTTTGTTATCACAGCCGTCTCTCTTTTCTTTAAACTTCCATTTTTGTACAGTATTTCTGTGGTAGTTTCAAACGGGTTTCATTGTTCAAAGTTTTCTGTAATAATGTTTGTCTCACACACTGAGGTTCAGTGAAGATGAGTGTTTCAGTGAGTTGGTGTACTGTAGGGGGGGATCTGACTCTGTCCGTCTCCCTGAAAGTCTGTGAATCGGCTCTGCGCAGTAACTGTGAGGTTTAAGGTTACTGTATAGTACTTGATGTACTTTCACACTGTTCAGGTGCAGTGGACCCTCTGTAGTCCTCTACGTCACTTCCTTTTGTGAGCGTTTGCGGGGCTGCTGTAGTGTCTGTCTGGGAAGGAGGGCTTCCAAGCTGAGCAGGCGACTTGCAGCATCAAATCTTCAAAAGGCGTTTTTACTGTCGCTTGGGTTTGGAAGTTCTTAGAGACATAGAACACTCACATGCTGTAAGTTTGTACTCCGTGGACTGTTTGACTGTTTGACTGTTGGTGGACCGCTGTCCCGCATACGCTTCAGTGAACTGCTGCAGCAGCAGCAGAGCAGCACGCCGCCGCTGTTGTTGTAGGAGAAGAAAACAAGCCCAGTGAGCAGCCCGCTTAGCTGTGTGATCATTGACAGAGTTCAGTACACACGAGCATCGACAGATAACTGCTGGAAGCCTTTTCTCTGCTGCCTCCGATTCCCCTCAAAAACCAACTGCTGGGAGCATTTTTATCTGGAGTCGAGGTAAGAACAGCCGGTGTAACGAAGGGAACTGGCGCAAGTGGCTAACAGACATGCTAACTAGTTGTTAGCTCAAAAGCTATTACTGCTAGCTGCCTTGTTTGGTGGTGTTGCGGTTCTGATCAGTGTCCTTTCTGCTCTCTGACTCGTCACTTTCCAACCCAGTGAGCAGCTGTAGTGTTAGGATAACGGTGACGGCTAAACTGTTTTACTGGGTGAAATAAAGCCAGAGACCTGCGCAGGTGTTGGACGGTAAGTTTATTGACGCTAGCTAAGCAACGTACCGCTGTAGGAGAATCAGGATGTATCACCTTAATGTTTACGTTTGGCTACTCGTGGTTCTGCTGGGTAGTTGATGCAGTTCATCAGGATTTAAATGTATGTAACTAGTTTGATTGGTTGGCCTTGTGAAGTATTTCTGCTTGTCCTCTTAATTATTAACCTCTGCAAGTGAACCAAGTGCTTTAATGCTTAGCTGGATCCTGTAACCTTTAACTAGCGAACGGTTACTGTGACATGTCGTTCTTCATTTCATTAATCTGACAGTAAAACCACGTCTGCTCAAAATACTGTGATCGACCATCGATGATCTGTCAGAAGTCTTCAGTCGTGTGAAGCTTTTTCAGTTTTCACTTTGTAAACAAAGCAGCTCAAACAGTCTCTGTGCTCTGGTGTCTGTATGCACTTTATAATCCAACCTCTGCATGTTCCCTGAAATACTGTGACATTCAGTTAAAACCATCTCATCTAACATGAGATGTTCATGTAGAGCTGACTGTGAAGCACCGAGGATTCTCCTCCAAACACTCAGTGAGAGCTGTGGGAGGAAGGAGCCGAGCTTTGAAACAGTGTGTTTGATCCACCACTTGGTGCAAACCTGATGTGGAAATTGTGAACTGAAATACAATGTTTGAACATGTATCATGGGAGCTGCACAAAGCTGGTCTGAGCTTTAATGGCTTGTTGGAGTTCTCGATGCCCTTACAGTCGTTCCATTTGAAATGTGACAGTCTCAGTGTGAGATGGTCAGATATGAGGTGGTGAGCAGAAGTGCAGGTTTCAGCAGTTTTCTTTGTGGAGTTGTGTTTCAGGGGAACAGAAAAGCCCCAGAAGGTGAGAAATTCACACAACACAGCTCAGTGGAAACAGCACCGAGAAAGACATCACAGAGAGGATCTTTGATTTCAGAGCTTATCTGTATGGTGCCTTATGACTCACTTACAGGACTTGTACAACCTTCAAGACAAGTGTTCTTTTTCATTCTTCTTCTTCTTTTCTTAAAGGCAGCTGTGTATAAAACATTAGCCTCCTGCTTTATAATAATTAACTGCTGGAAAGCACTCAGGTTATAGCCCTCTGTGATGTTGATGCTGTGACATGTTGAAGCCACAGTCTGCGACACTGAGCTGCTTCTTGATGTTCTGTGGAAGGTCTGAAACTATAATTAAATATCTTTTCTTTTATTTCCTCCAGGTGTTTCAATATAAAGGTTCTTACTGTTTAAGCCACCATCGGGCACTTTACCGGTCGGAACATTCAACACCATATCAACCAGCCTGACTGCAGCCCCTTCCCATCTCTGAGCGTTCTGCCCCAGCATGAATGAAGTCAGTGTTGTGAGAGAAGGATGGCTCCACAAGAGAGGTAAAAACACACTTTGTATCTATGGTTCATCATCTCTTGGACTAAATTTAAGTCTGTGAGTCTAAAACTTTAAGACGAAGATACTTCAGGTACAGGCATCAGACATTTTAAACTTCTTATTTCTCTACAGGTCAACACTTGTGCATTTTTATATATAATGAATTGTTTGTCATGTTTGTGGGTAAGTCTTTAACAGGTAAAAAGGACGGACACGTGGGGAGCAGAGAGTAGACGATGCAGTGATTGTGTGTCAAACGAGCTGTGACACAGACGGTTACCTCCATGTGGAGACTGTTGCTTCTGCACCCTCCTGTTTACAAGACGTTTCAGACAGAAGAAAACGTTTGATATTAATCATATTACATTTGAAATGTCCAACCTTTCTGTGTTTTTAGGTGAATATATTAAAACATGGCGGCCTCGTTATTTCATTTTAAAGAGTGACGGCTCTTTCATTGGCTATAAAGAAAAGCCAGAGGTGTCCAGTGACCACAACCTCCCACCGTTAAACAACTTCTCTGTCGCAGGTAAGTCATCCGTTCAGTTTGGCAGAAGGTGCAGCGTGGAGTTCTCTGTAGCTGGATGTTTTTGAGGGACACAGAGAATCTTAGTTGTATAATATGAGGTCATGTGGTTCTGTATTTGTAGAATGTCAGCTGATGAAGACGGAGCGGCCGAGGCCAAACACGTTCGTCATCCGGTGTCTGCAATGGACCTCTGTCATTGAGCGCACCTTCCACGTAGACAGCAACGAGGAAAGGTACAGTTCTTTCAGTTCTTAGGTTTTATTTTTGCTTTTTCTTTAAAAATCTTATTTTCTGTCTCTGGTGGCAGGAGGCTGAGAGCGCGGACGACTGTGAGGAGCTCAGAAACCAAATCGATCTAAATGTTACCGCTAGTTTCATCCAATCATTCGTTGTGTCTCCAGCTGTTTGTCAACACAGAAACAACAAACTGATACAAAACTATTTGAATCGTTTTAGTTCTGATGAGCATGGTCATGGTTCTGGAGCTAATGTTTGTTTATATTTATGACTGGAGAGGAAATGGCAGAAAAAGAATCATTTTGGGAATATATTTCAGTAAATTATATCACAGCAATGAAATGAGAAACACTCCTGTATGCTCATCAAACCACTGAGATAAAGATACTTTTCCACCTTACGTTCCATCATTACTGGCAGGGACATGTGTGTGATTTTGGGAGAGATATAAGATATTTTAAAGATATATATATATATATATATATATATATATATATTTTTTTTTTTATTATTTTTTTTATATATATATTTTTTTAACATTCGCTCACCCTAACCCAAATCCCAGCAGGCCACAGTTTATGCTCCACCTTACAGGAAGAAGCTCCCTGCTCTACTGTCTGCAGAGTGTTGGCTCAGATACATCACTGAAAACAAAGATGTAACCAAACCACGGCAGCAGCTTTTATTGGAGGAATGGATTCAGAGTAATAGTCGCCCTTTTTCCTGGATTTCATGAAGGTAATGAGTGTTTTCTTCTGGGTCAGGGAGGAATGGATGCGATCGATCCAGGCGGTGGCAAACAGCCTGAAGAGTCAGCAGCAGGACGAGGAGCCAATGGAGATTAAATTTGGCTCACCAAGTGACAACAGTGGCGCAGAGGAGATGGAGATCGCTGTGTCCAAATCCCGCTCAAAAGTGGTCAGTGTTTGTCTCAGCCGTGCCTGGAATCAGTGTCACCATTTTTGTCCCATTAAACCTTTTTTAACAGAACAAATTCTTTAGACGTGAAGCCTTTTTTTAGAGATGCTTCCTTTGACACACAGAGAGTTACAGTTATCAATATTTGACTTTATTTAAATGTACTAAAAGTGAAGTTCAATGTCTGTTTGTCCAGTGACTTTGTCTTAAGAGGTTTCCACGTATGTATTCATGCTAACGAACATGCTAACAAGTTGATGTGTTTCAGAGTGGGTGTGTTAAAGCACCCTTCCCCTTCAGTAACTCCTGCTTTGTGACAATGAATCATCCTGTCAGTCAGAATAATCACTCTGCAGTGGACGAGTGCTGTTTGAGTAAAATGCTGTGAAGACGTCGTTTAAATGAAATCAGACATTTTTGGTTTTGTTGAAACGTTGATATCCTTTCTCCATCTTAAAATCATAAACACTCTGTCGTCTGAGGAGTTTCATCCGTTTCTCAGCTCAAAGGTTTGTGTTTTTTTTCCTCTGCTCCTACAGACCATGAGTGATTTTGACTACCTGAAGCTTCTGGGCAAAGGGACCTTTGGGAAGGTGATCCTGGTCAAGGAGAAGGCGACGGGGATGTACTATGCCATGAAAATCCTTCGCAAGGAAGTCATCATCGCTAAGGTTAGTTTGGACCTTTTCGGGGTCACAGGCGGTCTTTGAGTCAGTTTGAGTCCAGTCTGAGACAGTTTGTGTTCGTGTTGTAAACACTGATGTGTGTGTGGTGTGTGGTGTGTTTGTGTCCAGGATGAGGTCGCACACACAGTTACAGAAAGCAGAGTACTTCAGAACACACGGCATCCCTTCCTAACAGTGAGTGACCTTTGTTTTCTCTGCCCTCCATTTTGTCTTTTCAACATTTAACTGGAGCTCTATTTTTCACCCCCCCCCCCACAGACACTAAAATATGCATTTCAAACTCACGATCGTCTGTGCTTCGTGATGGAGTATGCAAATGGAGGAGAGGTGAGTTTGTCTTCTTTAATTAAGAAACGTCTCCATTTGAATAACAGAGCTCTATAAGGGGGGGGGGGGGGTGTTAAGATCATGGGTTTGCCCAATCAGAGGCACAGCTCAGCTGACTGACAGGCCGGCGCCTTAAGGCTCAAAGCCCACTCCATTTCCAACATGGCTGCCACCAATGATTGGCTTCAAAGCTCCATGTTTAAAAAGAACGATGAGACTTCCTGCATTTATCAGTCTTTGGATGGATCTTATATCTTATATCTTATAGAAATGTTTACATTCCTCCAGTCTGCAGTTTTATACAAGTTTAAAGTCAAACTTTTCTTTTTTGGCCAAATCACTTTGCTTTCCCCATTCCTAAATGCTTCATCCATTCATCATCATCATCATCATCGTCATCATCATCATCATCGTCGTCATCAGGTGGGTGATTATTGCTGATGAGTAAAGGGTTCCTTTTATAATGTGGTGGTGACATACTGACCATTCTGAAGAGCTCATGTCTTTTTCTTCCTCCCCTCTTCTCTTCTTCCTCCTCTCAGCTCTTCTTTCACTTATCACGGGACAGAGTGTTCACTGAAGACAGAGCGAGATTCTATGGTGCAGAAATAGTTTCAGCATTGGAGTACTTACACTCACGCAATGTGGTTTACAGGGATTTAAAGGTAAGGTTCCAGCTGTTTCTGACAGCATTAAATGATTGTACAAACTACCTTTTCCTGAACATTTCTTTATCATTAATGTGTTTTACATCATCAGGCAGGCTGAGAGTAAAGCAGTAGTGCTTAATAAACTGTGTCAGTATCACAGGGGAATAATATCTGTATAATATTTTCACTGCATTTTGAAATGATGGAGAGTTTCTTCTGTGCGTGGGGTCTGTCCCTCTGTTTTATGTCTCTCATCACTTTAACTGGAAACCAGTTTGATCCTGATGTGGATCTTTTCTTTCCACACAGTTGGAGAACCTAATGTTAGACAAAGATGGCCACATAAAGATAACAGACTTTGGGCTCTGTAAAGAAGGCATCACTGACGGGGCCACCATGAAGACCTTCTGCGGGACCCCAGAGTACCTGGCACCAGAGGTAACTCCACATGGAATGTGAGGCTGTTGAGACCAGGATCATGTAAATTAGCTCCAGCAAAGGAACTGAATGCATGGAAACAAGCTAGAAGCTAAGCTAGGTGAGCTGGAGACAGCTGGACAGAGAGAAACTCTACAACCATTCACCAGACGTCAGGCTGCAGTGTGTCCATTATTATACTGCTAATATGTTACAGGCAGGTTTTAGGAAACTTGTACAACTTTCCTTTTGTATGAGCATCAAAGACAAACTGTGGGGTTTGGTTTACTACGAATCATCAACTTTAAAGCTGCTTCACATTTTGGTGAGGATTAAAGACAGAAGACCTTAAACGTTGTGACTGTGATAAATTCATCTGTTTGATTTTCTGTCATTACGTCACAAAGTGTCGACCAACAAATCTGAATCTAAGAGATGCATCAGAGGCAGATTTCTTTCTGCTTTCTGCACTTGTCTTGGTGGAATTATTAGCAGGTAGAGTCCACATGGTAGCTAACGATTGCTGTTATTATCAACAGCAGTGACGCTACATGTGAATCGACAGGATGTTGGTGAGGGGCCAGTTTCAGGAGCAGTGTGGTTTTTGTCTGTTGTCTGAGTAGTTCGGTCTGCATTTCATTTAGCAAAACACTGATTCAGCTGCCAATTTACAAATCTAGAACCCATTTAAATATGTTCATCTCCTTCAGAAGTTCAATCAGCTCTACTGTGTCATGTTGTTAATCTGTGAAGAGTGACGAGCCGATGGAAAGGAAAAACATGTCCCAGAAAAAAGTCAGTGAGCCAGACCAGTGTCTGGCTCACTGCTGCCCACAGTGAATTCTGTCCTCACAGGTCGTAGAGCTGCTGGGTGTTAGTAGATGTCCTGTGTAGTAGCATGAAGTGAAACTTAGTCTGGTAAAATTTCATGTTCAATACAAAAAATGGGGCTGCACGGTAGCGCAGCTGTTAGAGCTCTTGCTTCACAGCAAGAAGGTCGCCGGTTCGAATCCCAGTTCGGGCACGGTGTGCCTTTCTGTGTGGAGTTTGCATGTTCTCCCCGTGCATGCGTGGGTTCTCTCCGGGTACTCCGGCTTCCTCCCACAGTCCAAAAACATGCTCACTAGGTCAATTGGAGATTCTAAATTGCCCGTAGGAGTGAGTGCGAGCGTGAATGGTTGTCTGTGTCTCTGTGTCAGCCCTGCGATTGACTGGCGTCCAGTCCCCAAAGGAAAATTCAGGTGTCTGACAAATAAAATAAAAATAATGTCATTAAATGAGAGTTTCAGTACATCCCTCATTGGTTTGAGTGTGATGGAGCCTGATGGCTGCAGGGATGAATGATTTTGAAAAGTTTATTCTCAGTGTTTTTGTGAAGCTCTATCCAGTAGTGAAGATGAAACAATGTGTTGATGGAACCATCTCATCTGAACTGCTATAAGCTCGAGTTTTACTTGTTTTCTCTCACTCAGCTTTTTCTTCTTTGTTCCTCTGTGCCTGTCCTCCAGGTTCTAGAGGACAATGACTATGGACGGGCAGTGGACTGGTGGGGTCTAGGTGTGGTCATGTATGAGATGATGTGTGGTCGATTGCCGTTCTACAACCAGGACCATGAACGTCTCTTTGAACTAATCCTCATGGAGGAGATCCGTTTCCCCAAGAACCTGGCTCCTGAAGCCAAGGCCTTACTCGCTGGTCTGCTGAAAAAGGATCCCAAGCAAAGGTTTGCAGTTTGCTTCTGACGTCCTCTTACTGTGTTTTGTTGATTAAAAACTAATCCGAATAAATGAAGTCCCCCTATGAAAAGATAAGATGAACGTTTACACAACGTAAGAAAAGAACTGGTTTTCTTCCAGCTCTGCATCTGTGAGTTAATGACAGTCTCATCCATTAATAAAGTGTATTGAGTTCATCACACCCAGGGTTGATGAAAGGTCAGTTTGAACAGGAAGTGTCCATAACGTCACTGCTTTCATTGGATCAAATAATGAGCTCTGACGCTCACCTCATGGCTCAGCGTCATCATGAAACACGCTCTGATTTCAGAGTGGTATGAACACGCTAACATTAAATGATGTGAAACTTTTTGCCCAGTGACACAAACACAAGGCCACCTTTAAAACAAAAGGTGTTTTTAATAAGTAAATGATATTCATTTTGGGGTGAAAAAAATGTTTTTATTTTTTTTGTTGCAAAAACACGTCTGTCAGTCAAATAAATGAGCTGAGCAGATGGAGCTTAAAAAGAGGAAAGAAGGACAGGCTCTTTGGATTCGTACCTGTTGGCTTGAGGGCACCGCTCTACCTCAAACATGTTTAAGCTGGTGTTCCTTCTTGATTAGATTTAGTTCCTGGCGGCGGTCATAAACAGAGACATAATCGATTGTTGTTTTGGTCAAGTAGCTTCCTGTGTTTCTGAGAATAGCCCATGAACTGCTAATATTAGCACACTGAGCACTGCCTGCAGGCTTTTTACACCAACACCTGGAAACAGTCAGAACATTAGAGGGCTTTTCTAAAAAATGGTCGATGCTGTTTGGAATGGAACAGCATGAATTGTTTGTTGTATGTTTGTATTTGTTGCACTGTTGTCCAATGATCTGTAACAGAACAGAAAAGGGGGAGCAGCTGTTGGGTGGGTGCTGATAATTGTGAATGGTCTGTTATCAAAGGCTTGGTGGAGGACCTGATGATGCCAAAGATGTGATGGGCCACAAGTTTTTCATCTCCATCAACTGGCAGGACGTCCTTGAAAAGAAGGTGAGGGGCTGGTTGAACTGATGGTTGAACTGATGGTTGAACCGCTGGTTGAACTGATGGTTGAACTGTTGGTTGAACTGATGGTTGAACTGATGGTTGAACTGCTGGTTGAACTGATGGTTGAACTGATGGTTGAACTGTTGGTTGAACTGATGGTTGAACTGATGGTTGAACTGTTGGTTGAACTGATGGTTGACCTGATGGTTGAACTGATGGTTGACCTGATGGTTGAACTGATGGTTGAACTGATGGTTGAACTGATGGTTGAACCGATGGTTGAACCGATGGTTGAACCGTTGGTTGACCTGATGGTTGAACCGATGGTTGAACCGATGGTTGAACCGATGGTTGAACCGATGGTTGAACCGATGGTTGAACTGTTGGTTGAACTTATGGTTGAACTGATGGTTGACCTGATGGTTGAACTGATGGTTGAACTGTTGGTTGACCTGATGGTTGAACTGATGGTTGAACTGATGGTTGAACTGATGGTTGACCTGATGGTTGACCTGATGGTTGAACTGATGGTTGAACTGATGGTTGAACTGATGGTTGAACCGATGGTTGAACCGATGGTTGAACTGTTGGTTGACCTGATGGTTGAACCGATGGTTGAACCGATGGTTGAACCGATGGTTGAACCGATGGTTGAACTGTTGGTTGAACTTATGGTTGAACTGATGGTTGACCTGATGGTTGAACTGATGGTTGAACTGTTGGTTGACCTGATGGTTGAACTGATGGTTGAACTGATGGTTGAACTGATGGTTGAACTGTTGGTTGACCTGATGGTTGAACTGATGGTTGAACTGATGGTTGAACTATTGGTTGAACTGATGGTTGAACTGATGGTTGAACTGATGGTTGAACTGATGGTTGAACTGATGGTTGAACTGATGGTTGAACTGTTGGTTGACCTGATGGTTGAACTGATGGTTGAACTATTGGTTGAACTGATGGTTGAACTGATGGTTGAACTGATGGTTGAACTGATGGTTGAACTGATGGTTGAACTATTGGTTGAACTGATGGTTGAACTGATGGTTGACCTGATGGTTGACCTGATGGTTGAACTGTTGGTTGAACTGTTGGTTGAACTGTTGGTTGAACTGTTGGTTGACCTGATGGTTGACCTGATGTTTGACCTGATGGTTGAACTGATGGTTGAACTGATGGTTGAACTGATGGTTGAACTGTTGGTTGAACTGTTGGTTGAACTGTTGGTTGAACGGTTGGTTGAACTGTTGGTTGAACTGTTGGTTGAACTGGTTGTTGAACCGATGGTTGAACTATTGGTTGAACTATTGGTTGAACTATTGGTTGAACTGATGGTTGAACTGTTGGTTGACCTGATGGTTGACCTGATGGTTGACCTGATGGTTGAACTGATGGTTGACCTGATGGTTGTTGTTTACAGTGACGTGTGTCACATGTTTGGTGACTGATTTCCATTTTTCCAGCTTATTCCACCTTTCAAGCCCCAGGTGACATCTGAGACAGACACGCGTTACTTTGACGACGAGTTCACAGCACAAACCATAACAATTACTCCACCTGACAAGTGTAAGTACATCCCACCTGTCCAGTGTGCTCACAGACTGTATTGACTTGTTATACACGTTGTTTGTTTATAACTTGTGCGTTTATTCTCCCTCCTCCTTCTGTGCATATTACAGATGACAGTTTAGATGCAGAGGATTCAGATCAGCGTACGCATTTCCCTCAGTTTTCCTACTCTGCAAGCATACGGGAATGATCGATCAGACTCCAGAACGAGCAGTCAGACCTACACACCATCACAGTTCCACATACACACTTGCACTGCAGGGGAATTTTGAACAACACCAACAAAAACTGGCACAAGACACATTTTCATTTGATCTTTGATGCACATGTACTCACACACACACACACACACACACACACACACACACACACACACGCGCACACACACACACATTCAATGGCAAATCAAACCAGACGGGGATCATAAAGTTTGAAATAAACACACAGGCTGAGAACGAGCGACCTCAGCAGGTTTGTGTGGATCGACTGGCAGCTTGTCTGTGAACATCCTCTCAGGGCTGCTTCAGGCTTCCCTGCGGGACCTCTGCTGCACTACACTGGGTACCACATCAAAGCCTTGACTCTTTGACATCCAGGTTATGCCAGGAAGTACCATCTCTCTACCAGCTGCGCCCATGCTTCAAACATTGACATAGTCACTAGTTCATGTATAGACTGCATAAACACACACACACACACACACACACACACACACACACACACACACACACACACACACAAATGTACTTGATATAATTTTATTAGCATAATCAAGAACCGAGGAAAAAGATTTTTTTTCGGGGGGGGGGGACAAACTTTTCTTTCATCAGTCTTCAGTGTTTTAAATGTAAAGCCATATTTCTTCATGTTGGGATTGTTTTCCTTTAAAGAAGTGCTCTTTCTGAAACTTGCTGTTACAAATCAATGTGGGACTGTTCCTACAGTGAGGGGAGAGGGGGGATTGGGAGGGTTGCCATTTCTGTGTTTGCACTGCACACCTTTGTAAACAGGTGGGTGAGAGGATGTGTAAATGTACTGGTTGTGTGTATATGAGTGTGGGAGAACGTGTGAAAACCATTTGAATTCCCTTCCATCCATTTCTGTCCGTTTTTCTGCATGTCTTTAAACTCCTGCTGGAGAATCAACATGAGGACCTTACTCAGCACACCTGATGGCCTTTGTCAAAGGGAACAAGCATGTTGTCATTGTTTGCTGTAACCAGCTTGGCGCTAAATTTACTCGGTCAGTAGAACAAACTGGGACCTATTGCATGACTAACCTTTGCTTTCAAAGCTACTTAAACTAAACGTATAGTGCTGCAGCAGTGAAGAGCCATTAACACTGTGTTCAGACTGATCTGCTGCTGGTAGTTTTCTGTGTTGAGGGTCATTGAGGAGAGTTAAGGAAAGAAACGTGTATCAGCTAGAAGCTTGCCCCAGCTCTTCCTAAAGCCCTGTAAAGAGACCAATCACAGCCGCTGCTTTCTTCCATCCAGTGATTCAACTCCTTCCCCGTAGCTGATGAAACAGGCACTGATTTTTGTGTTGTTCCCATTCATACATGTAAGTTTAAAACTATTTTCATAAAATTGTTTCTGTATTTAAATAATCTTTGATTTTGATTTTTCCTGTGACTGACATGGTGGACATTTATCACTTCAAATGATTCCACATTTCATTTTGAAGTTTCACTTTGTGTTGTCTTTTAATCCTCTGTCAAAGCACTTAAATTAACTCTTTGTTTTTTTAACGGTTTTCAGCAGCCGTCTGCGTCCAGCTGAACTCAACCAACCTTAAACTTTCTGACTAAATTAAATCCTCTGTGGGATTCTGATGAAAATCTGCACATTTTGAATGATGGGGGCACCTGACTGTGAGTTCCTGGAAGCAAACTCTGAAGTGCTTGTATTGACACAAGCTGTTTATATTCCGTACTGGAGGATCCAGGTCCTGGTTCCTCCTGAAGCTTCACTAAAGGAGCATCAAGACTCTTCTGTTCCATTTGTCTTTGAGTCCCCTTCACTGTCCACCAATTTCTCAAACTTTTGAAGACACATTTTCTTTTGTTTAAGTTTACGGTATATAAAGTATATATATATTAAAAGTTTTTAAACTGTCTTCTTTTGATTAAGTTCTTCATTCCAGGGGTTTCCATCTCGCTTTAGTTATTGTCATCAGGAGGCTGTGAGCTTTTCTGAACGGGCAGTTGCTTTAATTTAGTCAAGGCTGCGTTCACTGGTTACATGTTGTATGATTGAGCAAATAAAAAACTGAAGGAGGATTTTAATGTCCGTTGACTTGCATTTGAGGCGAGAGGAAAAAGGTTTTGCTGAAATGCTGAACGTCCATATTTCACCAGAACTAAACATTTATGTTAGAACTTTTTTTTTCTAGAAAATCCTGAAATAAAGTAGAGGAGTCGTCTCTGATTCCTTCTGTCCTGTCAGGAAACTCTTTTCTCCGGTAATCTTCAGAGCACTGGTTCCACAACAGTTTCAAACAGTCTCAGCCTTTTCTGGGAAACCTCACATTTCATGTTTTCATTTGGTGTTTTGTGTGAGTGACCGGGTGCTGGGATGTAAGCGGTGATTGAGAAGCAGCAGGTTTACCGCTCATAAAGCAACAGAAGGCCCGACTTTTTCAAATGATGGTTTGATCAGATGCTGTTGATTCGATGGTTTAACTTCCATCAGCTGCTGTGGTGCAGTCATCACACTGCTGCCTGCGGCTCTGCTCTGAAAACAAGGAGAGAACATCAGAGCCGCTGGACTGATGGACTTCACTGTGGATTTGCCTTCATTGACACCATGGCCGTTAGAGGGCGCTGCTGGACTTTGAAATATTGGTTGTGAAGCCATACTTAGACCTCACTGCTGGCCACGCTTTAACCAATGCTTCACGGTTAAACATGCAAGTTAACAGCCCTTACCTCTCCTGTAGGCAAACGGAGGCACAGGAAGTGCCTCGGTCTCCTCTTTGTGTAAATAAATAAATCAAAAAAAAGGAATGATAAATGCAGCAATCGTAGAAGGAGGGGTCAGCAGCTTTGTAGTGTTTGATTTGCAGCTTTACTATGGTTACTGTGGTTACTATGGTTACCATGCTTCTCTGTATATGTGAATGTGATCAACAGTCACGAATGTCGCACCTGATGATGGTGTAACCAAATTTGTTTTGCTTGTTGTTGTTAGCTGAGGCTCAGAGGGCCAAAAAAAGCAATCTTTAAAGGAGGGGACAAAACGCGCCGGACCGCTTCTGCAGGACTTTACTATGTAACGGGTGAAACCTGCTACGAAATGGTAGCATAACATTTGCAACTCTAATGTGCCAGTAAACTTTTTAAAAAACCAAGCTGTGTGTGAGGGTGTGTTTTTTAAATGTGTGTGAATACCGAGTTCACAGCAACAAGACCTGAAAGAGAGCAGACGGTAAACTAACCTGTGAGACCTGCTGGTTTATGGATCAGCTGACTGGACTCAGGCGGACTGTCTCCACTTTAACCCTAAAACCTGGTTCAGCTGTGGTCCGCCAGAGAAGGACGCTTTAAAGAGACCATTCAAGATTCATCTTTAAAAAAAAAAAAAAAACATTTATTATTGTTTGCGATGTTCCGAAGTTCTCGGATAATAACAGAAAATAATCCACATGACGCGTGTGACAGATGATGGACTGCTCCTCAGAGACGCATCATGATTCATATCAGACCCTAAAATGAAAGTTTGTTTATTCCCTGATTTTGGGTTTAAATTCAGGTTTCAGGCTCTTCTCGAAGCTCTGAGGGGAAAAAAAAACTTTTTCTGAAAGGGAACCCATCCTCTCTTTCTTTTGTAGGCCAGTTCCTAGATAAATAAAAATAACAATCGTAGCCATATTTTGTGGTGGTTTTCATGGATAAAAGTGTTTCAGTGCCGACAGGAAGTCCCAATCCCAGCTCCTACCTCCGCCCCTCCCCAATCAGTGCGGCTGGTCCGTCTTTATCAGCCGCTCCGGGGGCAGCCAGCATGGTTTCTCTGCGCTCCGGGCCTCCGCCGACACCCGTGGATAAGTAGCTGCAGCGGCCCTGCCAGAAACTCGACCTCCGGCTGTGAACATGGCCAGGACTGGTTTCTGCGACTCCAAGCCCCTGCTGGACTTACACAAGAAGGTGAACTCCTTATTAAGACAAAAACCTGGATTCAAAGTGTCCCTGTATTCTTTTATTATTATCTCTTAGTCCTTTTAGGGGACGTCAGACAATGTTTTTCCTCCTTTTAGTTAAACAAAGTCCTTTTTAGACCCTGGTGCGTGTTTTATTCTTCTCTTTGACTGATAGCTGATGACCCTTCTTGTAAGCGATGTTTTGAGTTAAATGAACAATGTAAAACTTTATTTGCTCACATGGGTCTGCTCAAGTTTTGTCATTTAACAGAGCTGCACTCACCTGATCTGGCTCCAGGTGTCAGGGAGTCCCTGATTAGATGGCCGAGGCTTCAGCTTTGGTTGTTTTGGTATCTCTGGTAGATTTGGTAGCTTTGGTAGGTTTGGTATCTCTGGTAAATTTGGTTGTTTTGGTATGTTTGGTAGCTCTGGTAGGTTTGGTAGCTCTGGTGGGTTTGGTAGCTCTGGTAGGTTTGGTAGCTCTGGTGGGTTTGGTAGCTCTGGTGGGTTTGGTAGCTCTGGTAGATTTGGTAGCTCTGGTAGGTTTGGTAGCTCTGGTGGGTTTGGTAGCTCTGGTGGGTTTGGTAGCTCTGGTGGGTTTGGTAGCTCTGGTAGGTTTGGTAGCTCTGGTGGGTTTGGTAGCTCTGGTGGGTTTGGTAGCTCTGGTGGGTTTGGTAGCTCTGGTAGATTTGGTAGCTCTGGTAGGTTTGATAGCTCTGGTAGCTTTGGTAGGTTTGGTAGCTCTGGTAGGTTTGGTAGCTCTGGTAGCTCTGGTAGGTTTGGTAGCTCTGGCAGGTTTGGTAGCTCTGGTAGGTTTGATAGCTCTGGTAGCTCTGGTAGGTTTGATAGCTCTGGTAGCTTTGGTAGGTTTGGTAGCTCTGGTAGGTTTGATAGCTCTGGTAGCTCTGGTAGGTTTGGTAGCTCTGGCAGGTTTGGTAGCTCTGGTAGGTTTGATAGCTCTGGTAGCTCTGGTAGGTTTGGTAGCTCTGGTAGGTTTGGTAGCTCTGGTAGGTTTGGTAGCTCTGGTAGGTTTGGTAGCTCTGGTTGCTTGTGCAGTGAATGATTCTTAGAGTTGTAAAACTTTGCAGGGCTCTGTGCTTTGTTGAGTCTAAACTGAGGCCAACCCGTCTGACTTAAAAAATGTTTTGTTACTGTTGATGATTCGAGAAGTGATGCATGTTTGGATGTCTCCGATTGCTTCAGTACTTGAGACAACCTTTCTCGTCACGCAGGCGGATGAGAGACGAGCCTCCTTGAGAACTTGGGCTAATGCCTGTGGACCTATAGATCACTGGCAGGCTGTAGAAGTAGAAGAATCCAGGATGACTTCTGTCAAAATGGAGACAGACTGCAGATGGGTATGCCTTCTGTCCTTTTTCAAAACTTCTTTCCAGATTATTCAGATTATTAATCATATATGAAAACTTTGTGCCAAGAGAACTTGTACTCAGGGGCTGCACCAAGTGCAGGACTTAAAGCTTCAGTTGGTAATCTTGCTTCACTCGTCAGACCAAATGAGTTAAAGCATTAGCTCTTTGTACTAAGAGTTAACTTTTTATTGTCTGCTTAAAGGAAAGGAGGTTATCAGCCCAAACAAATGAAGCCATTCTCCTGGGGTTCCACAAAGATGGTCAAACATGTTCATCTGGTAAAGTTACCATAAGCCATGATTCCTTCCTTTGACTTTAGACTCAAATGAATTGACTTTATGTAGAGAGAAGGTCTGTGTTCTGACATGTCCTTGCTCCGATTTCCATTTCACCATCATGTGCAGCCGCAGGCTGTATAGAGGAGCCTTTGCTTCTTCATCCTCTTGGTCTACAGAGTCTTCAGAGCCTGCAGGCGCTGGTGCCCAGCCTGCTGCGCCATGAGGTGGAGCTGGCACTGGAGAAGCTGGATCTCATATGGGATCGGATATACGCCTGGGACTTGTTCTTGGAAATGATGGTGAGGTTGTTGGCTTCACTGAACGTTATCTTCTTATGGTCACCCTGGAGGACTGGCAAAAACACTTCCTGACTGTATCTCTTTAAATGATAAATGTATGTCTCCCATGTGCTCTTGACTTCACACAGAGAAACCAAACAGAAAACTCATTTCCTAATGCTGACTTGCCCCGGCATTTCACTGATGCCACGCGTGCTGTTCTGGTGGACTGGCTCATTCAAGTTCATGTAAGTCTGTATGTGAATATCAGTTTCTGAAGAAAAAAACGCATAGAAATGTAGGATGAATTAGAGACATCAAGAGTACCCTCCATCTCACCCAAACAAGGGTCGGTCTCACCCAAGCAAGGGTCGGTCTCACCCAAGCAAGGGTCGGTCTCACCCAAGCAAGGGTCGGTCTCACCCAAGCAAGGGTCGGTCTCACCCAAACAAGGATCGGTCTCACCCAAGCAAGGGTCGGTCTCACCCAAGCAAGGGTCGGTCTCACCCAAGCAAGGGCCGGTCTCACCCAAACAGGGGTCGGTCTCACCCAAGCAAGGGTCGGTCTCACCCAAACAGGGGCCGGTCTCACCCAAGCAAGGGTCGGTCTCACCCAAGCAAGGGTCGGTCTCACCCAAACAGGGGTCGGTCTCACCCAAGCAAGGGTCGGACTCACCCAAACAGGGGTCGGTCTCACCCAAGCAAGGGTCGGTCTCACCCAAGCAAGGGTCGGTCTCTCCCAAACAAGGATCGGTCTCACCCAAGCAAGGGTCGGTCTCACCCAAGCAAGGGTCGGTCTCACCCAAGCAAGGGCCGGTCTCACCCAAACAGGGGTCGGTCTCACCCAAGCAAGGGTCGGTCTCACCCAAACAGGGGCCGGTCTCACCCAAGCAAGGGTCGGTCTCACCCAAGCAAGGGTCGGTCTCACCCAAGCAAAAGTTGGTCTCACCCAAGCAAGGGTCCGTCTCACCCAAGCAAGGGTCGGTCTCACCCAAACAGGGGTCGGTCTCACCCAAGCAAGGGTCGGACTCACCCAAACAAGGGTCCGTCTCGCAATATGAGTGGCCATTTTGACATGTTGCCATACTGACGGCACATAAAGTTGCTTACAGTAGCTTTCTAATAAACTTGCACCCCTGAAACTTAGTCTAAAATCGTAATCTGACCCTTCCCCTCTTTGTCCTCAAGGGTCAGAATAGAAGGTCTCAGACTGATCTCTTAACAAATGAAAGCACTGAATATTGATTGCTGCTGAATGTTGAAATCTAGTTGTGGCTACTATTTCGATAGAATAGAAAAAAAAGGGGGGGGGGGTCAGTGGGCACTTGATGGCAGAGCACCTGTGACCGAACTAACTTGAAGCATTTCTTGGCACTTAATAAGGTTTCTCCTTCCTGTTTAAATTCTTGCTTGTTGTACGTCTCTTTGGAAAAAAGCGTCTGCTGAATGAAAGTGTAGAATTGTAAAATGGGATGATTTATTTGTGGTTTTACACTGGGTTAAGTATCTTCCTATTACAACCACCATGTTTCCAATCCATATATGTCCCACTTATTCCCAACCAGGAGATGATGCACTTTCAGGAGGAGACCCTTTACCTGTCCATTCACCTCCTTAACCGCTCTCTGCGCACCATCAAGGTGACCACAGCCAACCTGCAGCTCTTGGGCATGGTCTGCCTCTTCATTGCTGCAAAAAAGGAGGAGTGCCTTCTCCCCGAGGTACACATGCTCATTCCTCACTGTACATACTTTAATACAAGACACACTGATGTTGCCTGATTGTATGTCCAGAGATTTATGAATTCAGCACGAACACCTGGATAGAAAAGTGTGAATCTTTATTGCTCACTGAAGTCAAATTAGAGATGATGTGTATATATAAATGTCTCATGCTTGTTTTTGTTTAACCTTAAAGCTTTAGCTGTTTAATTACTCCAGTTACCCCTCTCTCTCTTGTGTTTTGTGCCATTGTTGTGCATGGTGTGCAGGTGTCTGCACTCTGTTATCTGATGGACCACACCTATACTAAGCATCAGCTGCTGCGAATGGAGCGTAAAGTACTCTGTGGGCTGAAGTTTGATTTGTCCCACTGTTCCCCTCTGCACTTCCTCATTCTACTTGCTTCTGTTGCTCGCTGCAGTGCTAAGGTCTTACATACACATTATGCAGTTGCACTTTCTTTAACTCGGCACAGTTGTGAAGTTGTGGGTTTATTCTGATCTGAAGTGTGACCTGTGCTGCCAGGTGGTGTGGATGGCCCGTTACCTGCTGGAGCTGTCTCTTCTTGAAGGCCAGTGTGTGGTGTTTCTCCCGGTGCAGTTGGCTGGAGCCGCCCTCTGCTTATCCCGCCAAGTTTTGCAGGAACCCCCAACACCAGAAGGGGAAGCTGCCTGGTGTCTGGCAGCTAGCGTCAATGTTGGCAGGTGTGTTGGGTTCTGAGGATGCGTTACTGTTATGCACATCACCCTTAAGAGAAGTATTTACAATCTCTGTGGTTCGAACCTTTTTAAGATGCAGTTTACAATAGACAACATGTGGCCTTCTTGTCTAATTGATTTCTGTTGATGTTTTCCAGTGAAAGTGCCCTGCTGAGGATCATGCACATTTTGGCCAGTGTCGCAGCCGAGGCTCAGAACCGAGAAATCTGTGCTACTTTTATTAAGTTCTCCTCCCCAGAGACCATGCATGTCAGTAGACACCCAGGGTTACATAATGCCCCAGGTCTGCTCGGCTTATGCACATGACATTGATGACTGCCAAGAACTTATTCATATAAGCTCTAAGGTTTATACACAAGACTAGTTTCCTGTTGACGACTGTAAACGCTAAAGATCCCAAAGACTTTCCATGAAGAAACAGGTGAGGAAGAAGTACGATGAGATGAACACAAAACAGACAAAGATTTGTCTGGATTACTCGTCTGGATTATTGGTGGATGTGATCTTCTCAGTGGCAAACATGTTTTATGCTCTTATCTTGCAGCTGATTTTGAAAATATTGGAATTCTATTGATGTCCTTGTCTTGTTGTTTTTGAAGAGGATGTGGGCTGTCTACCAGTTATAAAGTTTTAATGTAAAATAAAGTGTCTGCTGCTACACTTTGTTTTAAGATGTTCTTTTATACACTCATTTACATTTCCTTCCAGTCCAGTAGGTTGGGACGTGGACCTGCGCGGCACAGTTTTCCTCTGGCTGTGTTGTGTAGACGTGCAGAAACTGTTACCTTAAAATGTTACTCAAGATAAAGACTGACCGTCCGTCCGTCCGTCTGTCTGTCCGTCTGATTTGCAATATGAAAGAAAAAGGACAAAAACATTTTCTCAGCCTCTAACGATGAGCCGTGGGTTGGTGGGTAAATAAGTGGGTGTTGTGAAAAGTGATCCAGAGAGGCCGAGTCTCTCCACAGAAAAAAGAGACGAGGGTTGTATTCTGTGCTACATTTTTATTGCACAGTGAACTTTAGGGCCAATTTGAACATCCAGTCATGACACAAACAGGACCATGAGTCTTAGCGTACTGTTATAGAGCGGAATATTTGGTTGTAGTGTTAGCTGCATGCACAACTACCCATAATTGGCCAGTTTAATAATTGGACTATGAAAGCGAGGCAGAAGGTCATATGTTGGGGAATCTCATGGAAAACTCCTTTCCAACATACAAAATGTACATATATGCCTGCTACACATAAACAGAGATAAACATGGCCTGGAAAAAAGAGAGAGAGAGAGAGAGAGAGAGAGAGACTTCTCATCTTAAATACTTATTTAGTCATGTTTTCTCTTCTGTGTTTAATAAATAAGTTTGAAATTACTGACAGGCTGTGTGCCAGAACTTTGTAAAGTTGCAGTAATTAAGCCCCTCCTTAAAAAGCCAACTCTTGATTCAGGCTCCTTCTTTAACTACAGACCGATATAACTTCTCTGTGATTCCTAAAATCTTAGAGAAGGTTGTCTCCAGTCAGCTCTGTGAGTTTCTTCATAGTAACAGTCTCCTTGAGGACTTCCTGTCCGGGTTCAGGGCCAACCATAGTACTGAGACTGCACTGCTGAAAGTAACCAATGATCTACTTTTGGCTTCTAACATGAGTCTGGTTCTGTCTGAGGTTTCTGCCTGTTAAAGGGAAGTGTTTCCTCTCCAGTGTAACTCACTGAGTGCTGTAAAGGTCTGTCCTCATGGTGGGTTCAGATCAGACTTCTTATCTGGTCTTGATGTTGGTCTCTGTTAATGAAATTTATCATCACTTACAGGTTCAGACCTGTTAATGCTTTTGGAAAGCGTCTTGAGATCATGTTTGTTATGAATTGGCGCTTTATAAATATTGATTGATTGATTGAAATCAAGTGTATTGTAAGCCATCACATTCTTTCTTTTTAGTTTTTAATCCTCCCGACTCTTCTGGGGAATGACCCTATAGTTCAAGTCCCTGGAGACATAAGACCACATCTGTAGTCTTGGGTATCTTTCATCAACATAATAGAACTCAGACTGAAGGAACAGATGAGCGCTGCCCTCAACCATTTATTAGTGACTTAAGAAAAGCAAAGAGATGTGACAAACAGGAACTGGAACAGTTATATATTGAATTGTAGTGGATGTGATTTCATCTGATACTGAACTCCTGTAGATCTGCTCCTCCAATGGGCTGAAGCTCAGATTCACATTTTCTGGTCCGTAAGAAGTCCAGGTTTGGCTGACAGAGGTGAAGGAGGCGCTTTAAAAAGAGAGAAGTGTCTAATCATTATCAGCTGAAGGGAGAAACACAGCCTCCATCACACTGTTTAATGACAAACGTTACTCAATAAGTAAGAGACACTGATGTTCACGTCAGTGTTTTTCCTATTTGGTCTGAATTTGAATGAAATAAGAAATACTTCTCTTTCATATTAAAAATTAAACACCATTTTCATTAGTTCAGTATTTCTTACTCCAACAATTCAAACAATAACAAAGATGGCTCCAAATAACCAAAACTGATGAAGTCAGTAACGAGTGTTTCCACCATTTACTGCAATGACAGCTTGACAGCGACGTCTCGTGCTCCTCATTAGCCTCCTCATGTTGTTCTGAGGTAATAAGTTCCGCTCCTCCACACGTGCTGCACACAGTTACCCATGTTATTCTTTGATAACTGTTGGTCTGTTAGTGAGTCAAAATACCTGGTGAAGATTCCCAGTACCGGTTCCCAGTTTATAGAGAGCCCATCCTGGCACAAGCAGAATAGAGGAGAGGGTCATTATCCAGCCTAATCCGTAGGCCCAGGATGGGTACACGTACCAGCGGTTAAAGATCAGGGGTTGGTACCAAATCAGTGACGCTATAAAAGAGCTCTGAGGATACAACAAGAAGGAGATCCTGAACGTATATACCTTTTAATTTTACATTTACAAAGATTCATCTGGCATGAGACTATTTCTCCATGTCAGTCAGGTAACCAGTGAGTCAGTGCCTACATGGCATTAATACAACATTTATTGTATCTTAGAAAAATCTCCAGATCAGCTGCTCTGTGGGGGTTAGTGCCTGTTGGACGACATTTGAGACTGGGTAGAGAGATAGCCCCTTTACTTAGACAACTGTACATACAATGAAAAACCAACCGAATTATGAAAAATCAAAAATCAAACCAATTCAAAATCCATCAACTTCACCAAACCAACTGTCTTTACTCACCAGTGAAACTATGGGTGTGAGGTACAGCCAGCAAATTTTAAAGAAGGGGTTGGCATCCACATCTGTCATGTCCTTGATGATGCTGTACAGCCGGTCTGCCCCTTTAAAGGAGAAAGTTCCAGGTCCATGTTTAATGTCAGTATCAGGCTGGAAGACTGTGAAACTGGATCAGAGAAGACCTGGTTTTTAAACCAAATCCAGTTAGGAAACGACGTCAAAACAGAAAGAATAACCCTGATGATGTCACCACAGGTGCCCAAACAAAGCACCAAACAAGTGTTGAAAACTGGGTTTGGATAAAGACACAAGTGTTATCCAGGTGGTTGTGTGTGCACATGTTTCATTCTACAATAATATACTAATAATGCAAATTTATGGTAAACGTTTACTGTCTGGTGCTCAATATTCCCCTTAAATTTCTTCTCAAACTTATTCTCTAAAATTAGATATTTTCATAATTTCCATTTTAAAAACAAAATACTGACCAAACAGCCATCCCAGAGCCAGGGTTTCAAACACGCAGAGAGAGAGGATGCAGGCTCCATTACAGGCGTAGTAGTCGAATAACTGAAGCACATACATTCCTCCCTGGAGACAAACAGAGACATGACACACGTCTCAGTAACATTTAACATGTTCCAGCCTCTCTTTCCACATCGTAGCAACAACTAGAGCAAATCAGGATAAATAAGTGAACATCAGTAACATTTGGCTTTGACACCAGGCGCTGACCTCAGTAACCATGACGAGCTGAGAGAAGAAACAGAAGAGGCAGAAGAAAAAGAGGAAGAGCTCCCGTCTGCCCGCCCTGCGCATCACAGCGGGAAACATGTCGCTGACGGATGTCATCACCACCTCCATGGCAACAAACTGGACAGACAGAAAAAACCTTAAAAAAAAAAAACCCAAAACAAAAGTCTTCCCTTCAAAAACGGTTTATATCTCACCAGTGTGTCCAGACCCAACAGAATGAGCATGATGAAGAAACAGGCAGACCACAGCTGGGGCACAGGCATCATGGCCACAGCCTGAGGGTAGGCGATAAATGCCAAGCCTGGACCTGGACAGCAGCATCAGGATGATCATGACTTTGTGGAGGGAAATGTGCACACAGATGCTGATGCATGTCTCTGAGGATGGAGGAGAAACTGGGAAATCCAAACTGGACAAAAACGCACCTCAAAGGTGAGAAAAGTGGCGTCACAACAACAAAAGTTTTTGTTAAACAAATTAATAGTTGGAAACTCAAAGCTGATCATAAAGCCAGTGGTTTATTTTCATGGGTGAAGTGAGACTGCAGCACAAAGTTGGACAAACAGTGAACAGTTTTTTTTTCATCCAATAATTTCATTTTACACGTCACATTTGATCAGAGTTCTCTGTAACTCTCTCCGTGTGAACACTTTTATTTTTAAAGTAGGACCCCTCCACAGAAACCTGAGGACTCCTCAATCAGTGCAGCTCCAGGTCAGATTTTTACCAGGGGCCACATGAGAACCTGAACTGTGTCAGAGGGCCGCACCAACAATAACGTGACCTCATCATTCTGCTGAATGTGAACTTTTTCCCGTTGTGAAATGCACTTAAACATTTTGATGAGCTGCTGCTGGTAACCAGAAGAACAAAGATTTTCTTTATATGTAAATGTGTGAAATTTGTGGTGCAGGTCAAAACAGGAAATACTCCTTTAGATTAATGAACAGTAAAAACCAAACAATCACTGCACAAGTGTTTCATTTTGTTTTTAGCTTGTTAGCCAACAAGCAACTTGATGCAAGAAGCGATAGCTTGGATGTTTTTTACGTGTATAAGTGCTTCCATGCAGAAATAATGCAGACACCACGCTTTTCAAAATAAAAGCATCACAGCTGTATTGTACACATGGCATACTTTTGTTTCATTTACATTCTAATTCATGATGTTTGTGTGTCTGTCTGGTGGAACACACACATCCTCTGAATCCTCTTCAAAGTATAAAACAGCTGATAAGTGAGCGTGTAATGAAACCTTTAGTCCAAATAGTTCTTTCTTACTCTCCAGTGTATACAGGAGATTTCTGCAGGACTACAGCTTTTCAAACACAGAGCCTTTTACAGACGGTGGGTTTAGGTGGACAAGATGACGTCTTTTGAAACGACACATTTTACCTGACTCAGCCACTTCTCTGATTGGAACGCCCTGCTCATGAGCCATGAATCCCAGCACAGAGAAGACTGCAAACCCTGCTACCATACTGGTGCCACTGTTTAGTAAGCACAGACACAGGCAGTCCCTGAAGACGTTCAAAAATAAAAGACTCTTAGTACAAACATACCTCTTTACCTTATACACCAGAGATGTTCATTTCACACTCCTGTCAGACATTACAGTGACAGACACTCACTTGTAACAGTTATTATTGTATGTGTTGTAACTTCCCAGGACAGTCAAGACGCCCACACCAACACTGTATGAGAAGAAGATCTGAGTCCCAGCCTCCATCCAAACCTGTTCCAAACAGGCAACAGTCATTGTATGTTTTTCTTTCTCTGTTCTGTGCTGGTACTGTGTCTTTAAGCTCCTACCTGAGGGTCTGCGAGTCGTGACGGTTCAGGAAGCAGATAAAATAAGACCCCCTGTGGAGCCCCTGGGAGCGACAGTCCCCGGATCAGAAGAATGAACAACATCAGATAGGGTAAAGTAGCTGTAAAATAAACCACCTGGAAAAAAGATCACTTTTCAGGAACTCCAAGAAACCGCATCACAGTTTTTATTGTTTTTTTTAAATAACATAACTGTTTAGGAACAACTCGGGTACTTTTCCGGAAGACTTGACCCCTTTCCAGATACAAAAGTAACACATGATCCATACGGCGATTAGGCACAATAGCACCTCCCACCTGATGGTGCCTATCTCCTCAATTCCTCCTGAAATAGCAAGAACCCGTCGTCTATGAAACAAGGAAAAAACAGGTCAAGTTGTGTTCATAAAAACTCAGATAAAAGAGGCATCAAGGCTGGGTTTTAAAATGGCATACTCCCAGAACTCGGTGGCAGCGGATGTCGTGTTTGTCTGGTTGGTCCTTTCAGAGGTTTTATTATGTGTTGAAAAGTCTACACAGTAATCTGAAAGTACAGTGAGAGAAAAAATGATCAAAAGCTCTAAATTTACAGCATTTTAAAAAACCTTTTATAAACTGTTTTAACAAAGTTTGTGACGGTGAAATGAAGCATGCAAAGCTTCAAATAAACGGCTACAACAGGCCTGAGAGTATCGTTTCACTCTGGGCTTAATGTCCTGTTCATTGGCAGCCTGGACTGTAGACCTTTAGAGCAAAGCTTCAAGGTGTAGAATCTTAACAGGTAAGAGAGTCTGAAAGGACATTTTATCCAGCTGCTAATGGGAAACAGGATCAGGTTAACCTGCATCTTCAGACTGAAGTGCATGATGCCTCATCTTCTGTTTTTATTTATTTATTTAAAGAGATACAGTGATCTATACATGAAGTGGAAATGGCAGGTATGATAATGTCAGTCCACCACACAACTGTTAAAGAAGCCAAACGTCATGGGATCCATTTAACCTGTGTTCCAGTGGTTGTTGCAGCTGGCCCAGGGGAGCTCGGGGCTGAAGGAGAAAACCAGGAAGAGTAAAGCCCATGCTAGAATAACCATGTAGGTCATACAGCTGTAGAGGACAATCACCTGCCCACCGTAGCCAACACCTGTGGTGGAAGATATTTGTTCTATCAGTTACTGAGCAGCAGACAGGATACCAGCTTCTTCCATGTTTCCACTTTTCAAATGACTGCTTAGATTTGGGGCCCTGGCACCAGATGCACTCTGACAGGTTTCTTAGTCCCCAGTTTAGTTTTTTTTCTCGTTAAAATTCAGACGGTCGGTATCAACCTGGAGCTGACGGGACGTTAGATTATCTACATGAAGGACTCAACGTGACCTGTTAAATCAAAGCTTATAACCCTCGTCATACTGAGTGTCCAGTTGATCCTTTGTTAAATGTTGAGTGTCACAGAGGACATGTGGTTGTTACATTTGTTCATTCTTTTCCTGAGATGACTGAGAGGGATGGAACAGTAAGATGTTCTTTTTCCCGCCCTGGCCACTGATGGTGTTTATGGGTAACTTCCATGTGTGCTCCTTTAAACCAAAAATAAATAAATAAATAAATAAATAAATAAATAAATAAATAAACAAACTTTCCCACTGAGTTAAAGGGGCCTGTCGTGAACAAAGATCATTTTTCCGTTTGTGTAGTTTGAACACTCATTCCCAGCCATGTATACCTTCTGCCAGTGGGCAAAGCTTCCTCCAGCATGTGACGCCTCCCTCCTGGGTGTACTGACCCATGGTGATCTCCATAAGGAACAGGGGAACCCCACAGGTCACAACAAATACAAGATATGGCACCAGGAATGCACCTACACTGAACAAATGAACAGCGCTGCTCACCAAGAACAGTCTTCAAGAAATCATCTGTAAGTACTGGATTTGCTCACCCCCTCCGTTTTTGTAGCACAGGTAAGGAAATCTCCAAACGTTTCCTAGACCGACAACATTTCCCGCTACAGCCAAGAGAAACTCCATCTTATTGGCCCAGTGGCCTCTCTCCTCCACCTTCCCTTTGTCTGCACTTTTCCTCTTCAGCATATCCAAAAGCTCTGCCTGGCCCAGACTTCCCCCTGAAACCCAAACTCTGTGTTCAACTTTATATTCCCCCCTGACTCTGTGTCCTGTAATGAGTCACTCCAGTTTATCAGTTCTCAGTCTGAATGTCAATCAGCTGAACAGAAGCTTCAGGAAGGTTTCTTCCCTCAGTCAATGTTTGATTTTAGTTACAGAAACAAAATGTTGGTTTGACCTTCAGATTTATTTAATGTTTATCCATCGTGGTTCAGTAAATATCTTCACTGTGAACATATTTAAATAGATCTGTATCCAACCAACAGCCACTGGACAAATAAACAGCTGAGAAAAGCCTGTTTAACTTTCAGGTGGTGGACATGGCAGAGACCAGGATGGAAGCACATCTGATTCAACACGACACTTTCAATCTGAATGGTTCCACTGCTGGTTGAGAGATGGATTAGCTTGTGAACCCTCTGTGAACCAGCCCCACCGTTATGGCACAAAATACAGTCCTCATTTCCCAGGAGCCATTGCAGGCAGAGTTTGAAAATACAAATAAACATCCCGCTCTGAAAAAGCACCGTTTTTCTCCCTTGACAAGAAAAAGTGAGATCACAGTGGTCCCAAAAGTTAAGTCACAAGATTTCATAGATAAACAACAACGTTGCAGAAAAAACAATCTTTGAAAAATCACAGATATTTCAGAAAGCACCTGAAAAATCCCTAAAGTAGAGACAAAACTGATGATTTCTGGACTGAACCTGAGTCACTTCATAGTTATGAAATGATGAATGTAAATGAGAGTGCTGCACATGCTTCCCTCGCTCCCCTCCTCTCTGCATACATAAAGAGACATATTGACTATATTACTGAAAGAAATCTAAGTCACTTCCAAATGTTTGCAAGTCTTTTAGGAAGGAATTAACCTTTAATGTCATGACAGGCCCTTTAAAATCCTCCTATTAAAGAGGCCAGAGGTGAACATTAGACCCAGGTGTAAACTGTAAACTGTAAACTGTAAAGTGTAAACTGTAAACTGTAAAGTGTAAACTGTAAAGTGTAAACTGTAAAGTGTAAACTGTAAACTGTAAAGTGTAAACTGTAAAGTGTAAACTGTAAACTGTAAACTGTAAAGTGTAAACTGTAAAGTGTAAACTGTAAAGTGTAAACTGTAAACTGTAAACTGTAAAGTGTAAACTGTAAAGTGTAAACTGTAAAGTGTAAACTGTAAACTGTAAAGTGTAAACTGTAAAGTGTAAACTGTAAACTGTAAACTGTAAAGTGTAAACTGTAAAGTGTAAACTGTAAACTGTAAAGTGTAAACTGTACACTGTAAACTGTAAACTGTAAAGTGTAAACTGTAAAGTGTAAACTGTAAACTGTAAAGTGTAAACTGTAAACTGTAAACTGTAAACTGTAAACTGTAAAGTGTAAACTGTAAAGTGTAAACTGTAAACTGTAAACTGTAAAGTGTAAACTGTAAACTGTAAACTGTAAAGTGTAAACTGTAAACTGTAAACTGTAAAGTGTAAACTGTAAAGTGTAAACTGTAAAGTGTAAACTGTAAACTGTAAAGTGTAAACTGTAAAGTGTAAACTGTAAACTGTAAACTGTAAAGTGTAAACTGTAAAGTGTAAACTGTAAAGTGTAAACTGTAAACTGTAAAGTGTAAACTGTACACTGTAAACTGTAAACTGTAAAGTGTAAACTGTAAAGTGTAAACTGTAAACTGTAAAGTGTAAACTGTAAACTGTACGGGAAAAAGAAACTCAAAGGGAGTAAATCTGTCTGTTAGGGTTTGATCATTATTTTTTATTCTGTGTGTACTTTAGATGTTTACAGCAGACTTTAAAGTCAGAACTGTGACTTATTAAGTTTATAATGCTTTAAAAAATATTCCATCTGTGAAAAGCAGAAGATCATTTTGTCAGCGTCTTTCAGAGTAACATTTGAACCTCCAAACTAACAAAAAAAGAAACATCACTCTGAAAAATTGTACAAACCAAACAAATACTTTATTAGAAATTTTATCATCAGTGTCTGAAGAGATGAGAAAAGTTTTGTTTTATTATTTTTTAACCTTTACTCTGTGAAGCCACTGGATTCCAGGGATCCACTGCATCATCAACCTAAAGCCAGGACAACCAGAGCAGAGCCGGTAACAGAACCAGAACGTGTGTGTTGTGTTCAGCTCTGCTGCAGTCGCTGCTCGTGTCCTTCAGCTGCGTCTGTTGAGCAGATTTTAAATGGCAGCGCTTCATGTTTCCAGCTGTATCCCAAACCAGGATCTCAGCCTGGGCAGAGCAGCAGCTGGAGCTGTACCTCACCCACAGTGAATCCAGAACCCATTCAGACACATTCAAAAGAGGGTCACCTGTCTCCAGTCTGGCCTTGTGGTGATGTTGGCCTCCATCGCTTGTTTCATTGCTGGCTGCTTGTTGCTTGTTTGAGCTGGACTTTGGCCTGTGTTTCCCCCTTGATGGAGGAAACTGAAACAAGGTCAGGATGCCTTCACCCCTCTGGAGCTTGAGGGCAGCAAGACCAGAGCGCCCATCGTCAGACACCACTAAAGACACACTCCAGTTAGACTGAGTGCAGATGGAAGAACAGGCAGACAGTATCTGGGCAGTGGAGCAGGATGGTGGGGAAACATCAGGGTCCTACAAGTGGAAGAGGAACCATGTCAGTGCCAAAACACAGGACTGAGTACTTCAGTGTAGAATCACAGTCATCAATCATTACTTACTGCTGGGACAACACTCAAGAGAGCCACAGCGTAGTTTGAGTCTGGGGAGTCATGAGCGCGGACAGTGAGAGTGAGAGTTATAGCTGCTCCTGCTTGAGCTGTGGCAGGAGTATGGAGTTCCACCTGACCACGGAAAGACCCCTGTTCTCCAACGTGGAACCTGAGAGAGAGAGAGAGAGAGAGAGAGAGAGAGAGAGAGAGAGAGAGAGGAACCTGATCTCACATGTAAAGTAATGTCACCTGTAACAGCATCACGTATCTACCAGAGAGGATTTATAAGTTATGATGAATGGAAACTGGAAGGCTGGACACACTTCCTGTTGGTCAGTCTGCCACACCTGTGAGGACCTTTCCTCTGAAAATACCCATAGTTGTCATGACCACTCAGACTGAAGACACGGGCTGGGCCATGGTTCATGATCTCAAAGTCCACCATCGTACTGTGACCTGGTACCAGGCGGGGGAGCGACAGCACCTGGGGGCACAGAGACACAAAGTGACACATCATTAAAGCAGCAGGTCTGCTTGATTACTAAAACAATCCACCGCACACCTCAGTGTCTTAATACATGCTGCTCGAGCATGTCCCCCCTTTGCAAAACCAAAAAATATCAGAAGGAAGTTAAGACTTATTTCACTTAATGAGGCAATGATTGAACATTTTGGACAAATATAAAAAAAGAGTTTTAGTTGTAGTTTTACAGAGAAGGGTTAAAGCTGAACCCACATTGTTCCTGCTGAGACTCCAACCACAAGCTTTGGATCATATCAGCCCCTCACAGCTCAGTCTTCTTATGAAACTGTCGCTAAGAGCTGGACGTCCTGTTCTTTTTCAGTGGATCAAAGAGAAACGTCCAACAGTTACACGGAGGCACAGAGAGCTTCACAACATTATACCAATGAGAAGATTCTCTGCTGAACTGAGAGGGAAGACGCCCACTTCTTAAAAATATGGATTCTGTTTACGTTCACTGACCGTTTGAAATTACAGATTAACTGAAGAGGGGAGGATTAACTTCTGGCTGGAATCCCTAAAAGTAAACATTTAACAGAGGAAAAAATGAAGCTGACTGACTGAACTCACTTTGGTATTTGTCAGGTTTTTTATTTGTCGTGTTTTTTTATTTGTCAGGTTTTGTGATTGTCGTGTTTTGTGTTTGTTGTGTTTTGTGATTGTCAGGTTTTTTTAATTTGTTTTGTGTTGTTCAGTTGTCTTCTGTTGAAAATAAATAAAATTTGGAGGCAAAATTTGGAGGCACTGAATATTGATTTCTCCTGAATGTTGAATTCTAGTTATGGCTGATATTTAGATAGAACACAAAAAAAAAAAAAAAAAAAAAAAAAAAAAAAAAAAAAAAAAGGGGGGGTTCAGTGGGCACTTGGTGACAGAGTACCTGTGACAAATCTAACTTGAAGCATTTATTCGCACTTAATAAGGTTTCTCCTTCTTGTCAAAATTCTTGCTTGTGTTGTACGTCGCTTTGGAAAAAAGCGTCTGCTAAATGAAACTGTAGAATTGTAAAAAAAAATGAATAATTTTGAACATTTGTGTTATTAAATGGCACATTGTACATCATAAAAGTTATCAAATTTAACCTCATGCTGAGAATAGAGCTTCATCTGAAGCTCACTGAGCTAGTGCTGCAGTGCTCATGATAACACAGCATTAATATTTAATTTGACAAATATAAAGGGAGATTTTTTTTTCCATTCAGTTGAAGTTTTGCCGTTTGTTCCTCATCTCTGTTTCGGTACCTTCAGTATTGTAATAAATATTTTGATTATTGCCTTTAAAGCTCCACTAAGCGATTCCACAGACTCACTCTTGTACGTCTTGCTCAGCAGGATTACCTGTATCTGAATGTGAGTTGGATGAATCGTCTCCGTGGAAACGCGCTCCAGCTTGTTTCCTCTGCTGTCCTGGCCTTGAAGTCGAACACTAAAGGGGACTTTGGGGACAGACTCCACCCAGCCCACCAGTTCCTCCACAGAGTGGGATGAGGAATGTGAGGAGGAGGAGTTCAGCTTCACCTGCTGGATGTTCTCCCCATCAGCTCCCAACAGCCCCGCATGAGTAAAAAACACCCCCCCCTCTGGATGGAGGCCCGTCACAGCCAGCACCAAGAAAGCAGGGACACCTGGGAATTCAGGAATGGGAAAGAGTTAGCATGTTGGGAAATGACAGTCAAACATGCAGACATCCCATTACATAACCCTGAAGACCAGCATGCCTTACCAGCCACAGGACTACCCTCCACTCTCGCCAGACCCGGGTGTGTCTCATTGGTTACGGTGGCAAAATAATACAGGAAGTCTACACTGCTGTCTCCTGTAGAGGAGGGAGGAGTTAATGACTGCAGATACACTCACACTGACTCAGGAATCAGTGACTGAACTCATGGTTTCTTACCTATTACACTGAATGTGAGCTTCCCATCACTTTGAGCCTGAATCCTCCACTGGCCTGGCTGTATGGGAGACAGCAGGGTGATGCGGTACAGACCCTCAAAATGCTGCAGTTCTGCCAGAGGTCTTCTGTCTCTCAGTAAAGACTGGCTCTGGTCTGGCAGAGAGATGATTTACTGAGTTATTTACCGCACGCAAAGCAAAGTGGCCTGAATGAAAGATGAAAGCATGAGCTGTTGACAGACGATCTAACAGAGGACTCCAGAGCAGAGCTTTCATGAACAGCTTGAACAGCCTGTGACTGCCTGGTTCACCTGATGGGTTGGTGAGGATACATTCACTCAGAAGCCCAGTGATGTGCAGTGTGATGCTTTTTACTGAGCTGTCAACTCTGAAGGAATGAGAAGACATCAGCTCCGGGTCACTCTGCACATGGAGGAGGGTAACCTGAGGGAGAGGACAGACATGCACACGTTGAGGAACACTTGTTAAAAAGAGAGAGAGAGAGAGAGAGAGAGAGAGAGAGAGAGAGAGAGAGAGAGAGAGAGAGAGAGAGAGAGAGATCTGTAACTATGAAATAAGTGATGGTTGCTGAACCTTGCATGTGTCTGTGGGCCAATGGGAAGCTTTGCTCTCTTCCTTTAGAGCACATGTGTCAAACTCAAGGCCCGCGGGCCAAATATGGCCCGCCACGTAATTTTATGTGGCCCGTGAGAGCTTAAAAGGGTTGAGTGTTTAAAAATCAATAGGTCAAAAGTGTGCTTTGACCAAAAACTACATTTCCCACAATGCCTGTCGACTATGATACCCGCGATTTGACGGCTCACCGCCACTACACAGCAGTGTTTCTACATCAATGCCAACGAGTGGAATTGAGAAATAAATAATGATCCCAAAATGTCCAAGAAGAGAAAAGTTGATAAAGATGGAAGACTGTTTCAAGAAAGATGGGAAGGCCAATACAAGGAGAAAGACCGGTATGTCTTTTGTGTTACGAGGCGTTGTCTGTTGTCAAAGAGTACAATCTGCGGCGGCATTTTGACACCAAACACGGAGCTAAGTACGCAAAGCTAGCCTTCAAGAAAAGCAACAAATTGCCCAAGAATTAAAAGGCAAACTGCGGTTGCAGCAGAGCGTGTTTTCGAAAGCCACAGCCCAAAATAAGGAGTATTACGTTTATTTCACATTACATTCGATTACATTTACTTACATTTATAAGTTACATCTGGCCCTTTGAGGACAGCCATTAGGCTGATGTGGCCCTCGCTGAAAATGAGTTTGACACCCCTGGTTTAGAGTCTTAATTGTCTTTCGCTTCTTTAATCACACAAATTTGCAACTTTACAAGAAGTAGTAAAATTAAACCGTCACTCCACGCTGCATCACACACCCTGAAGTTAGCAGCCAGCTGATCTGTCATGCAGCCTGAATCAGCTGCACTGACTATTGGTTGTGTTTGCAGGAGGAGACCAAAAACAGAGGTTGAAGAGAAACTAAATGAACTACTGTTTGTTTAGTGGATGTGAAGGAGCTCAGGTCTGCTGTGTGGTTTCTCTGCACATGTTTGATGGTGTTGTTGTCCTGACATGCTGCTAGTTTTGAAGTTTCCTCTCTGAAACACTCGTGTTGCTCTGAACAGAAAGGAGGAGCTGTATGCAGAGTGTCGGTCCCTGTCACCTTGTTGACGGCTGTGTTATCCTCCACTACAGCAGAGACTTTGTGGATGTCCGAGTTGGTGGTAAATATGGTCAGTCCTCCTGACAGGGATGACAGGGAATAATAGAGAGAAAAACGATCAGAAGGCAGAGCTTCCCTGCTCCTCCTGCTCCTCCTGCTCCTCCTTCTCCTCCTTCTCCTCCTGCTCCTCCTTCTCCTGCTCGCTTTTAAGTAGCCCGGGTCGTCAGTAAGCAGAAAGGTAACCTGGGAGAATGAGACCAGAACAACCAAAGGGTTGGGATTGAGAAAATATGTGAGGACATGAAATGTGCCTTTTGTCCACTGTGTAAAATAAGACAGAGATAGATGAAGATGCAGGGTGTGCATGAAGTTTGTTCTGTTCATCATTTCTGCTGCACCTGTGCAGGTGTGTTAATAACCCCGGATAGGGCAGGACCTTCTTTATTTTGAACCCACCTTGCTTTGTTTCTCGAGTGCGAGGGCTCTCACTGCATCAAACAAGTCGGCGTCTTTAGGGGAAGCATCGGTGAACACAAATATGTCTGACAGCGGTGGACTGTGAGTGAGCGCTAACTGAGAACACAGCACACGGGGTGATGATGAGGAGGGATGATGGTTCCTGCATCCATCTCTTCACACTCGCTCACACATCTGATCACTGATGCTACAGAAACAAACTGTACACTCATTTACCAGAACAGCAGACAGGCACATCTCTGGCTCATCTCCTCCTCCGAGTGCTGTGAGACTCTCCATGTGCCTCATGAAGTGGTCTGGATCATCAGTCTCAAACACTGGTCCAACCTCTTCACACAGATCAGAGAAATGTTAACTGGACAGAAAATGACTGAGAGCAGAAATAACAGCCCACCAGAGAGAGAACCACAACTTAGAGCTTCAATCAACTGATGAAGGAGTTTAAATATTGTTCAAATAAAAAGATTTTTATAAAAGTTCAATGACATCATGGTAGCTAGCATTGATTAGCTTAGCTTAAAGGTGATCTTGAGAAAGTCTCACTTCTAGATATAAAAGGAGGATGTGTGTGTGTGTGTGTGTGTGTGTGTGTGTGTGTGTGTGTGTGTGTGTGTGTGTGTGTGTGTGTGAACACACAGTCCTCTCAAACCCTTGAACAGAGCAGGTTTGCGTCTCATCACCTTTTGGTTTTTTTGTGTCCTGTCAATCAATCAAAATCTATATAATAATAATCTATAAAAAATAATGCAAACCATGTGACTTATGAAAGACAAAAGAAAACCAAGAACAAAAATAATTGTCAGTTCCATGAACAACAACAATTTACAACACTGTAAATTTGAGACTTAGACCAAAACCTGGATCATGGAAAGGCACGAGGAGAAAGGTTGCCAGGCTCTCCGGGGCTGTGAGCTCGGTTCTGGATGATGGAGTGGGCCTGGAGGCGAGCTGCAGTGATCTCCTCAAACATGCTTCCTGTGGTGTCCATGACAAACACCAGCGCAGGGACTTGCTCCACACTGAGCAGCCTGTGGAAACACAAGAGAGAGAAACAGATTCCCCTTCAGGCTGAGGATATTTAATAACATAAACATTCACTGTGAGGCCATAAAGAAGATGTGGACCTGTTGGGTCTGTTTCCATATCCTGTGTAAGGAAAAGCAGCTGTGAGGTGTGAAACAGTCAAAACTTACCTCAGAAAGGTTTTGTGACCCCACAGTGTCTCTCAGGTCCCTCAGAACACTTATGGTGGCCTCAGCAGCCAGAGAGGCTGCCTGAGCATGCAGGTGATGGTGGGGGGAGAAGACAGGTGAGGTGCTGTCCTTGTTGATGCCCCCTTTGCCCCCATGAGGCGACTACTGTCCAAAATACCTCCATGACTACATTTGCCTGCAGGAGGGGAGTGTGACAGTTAAGACCTGTTCAGACTTCACACTAAAGCAGAACACTGAGGTGTAATAATCCATCGTGTCTTTGCCAGGACTGAAGGGACACACCTGGTGGTTTCAGAGGGAAAGTGCCGAAGTATCCGGTCGTGAGTAGCTGAGAGTCTGCCTGCGTTTCTCTCAGTCTGGGCAGGAGGTTATCACGACAGGTTGCACTGAAACATTCCATACAGGTGGGGGTGTCATCTGTGTCAGAGAAAGAGGGTTCAGCCTACTGTTTAAAGAATGGCACCGCTCATGGTGACAGATCAAACCACTGCATAGACATGTTTGGAGCAGTGTCCATGTCCTCAGGAACGGGCCTCAAACGGGGCTCATGGTCCTGTGTTTGATGAGTTTACCACCTGGTCTACAGCCTCAGTCTTCAACATCAGAGTAACAAGAACCAAAGAGAGACTTGAGTCCATGGAAAAGCCTCGTATCATGTACCCCGCTGACTCCAGTGATCAGAAAGTTAAGTGTGCACAGAGCTACAAATACCTGGGCTCAATTAATAACACACTGACGTCTGATTCTGAAATCTAAATCTAAATATCAGACACCTTTCACTGCTTCTATGTGGCCAAGACTTCATTCTAACATAACATAAGACCAATTCTTCCATGACGCAGAAGTACTGGTTTCCTCTGATGATATCTGATGATGGTACGGCACAATTAATATACAAACAAAAAAGTTAAATTAATTAATTAAGTAGAAAAAAAAAACATTTTTTTAAATGATTACATTGAATCAATAATAAAAATTCATCCAAAATCCATCAGTGGCCACAGTCACGTCTGAATAACTGTAAAAAGCTTCAAGATGACCTGCTGTCATTCCTGTAAAAGCAGAAAGTTGTCCTGATGGTGATGTTGAGTCATACAGCCTGGACTCTGTGTGTCAGCTCAGTTTGGACAGAATTTAAACTCTTGTGTTGAATAAATATGTTCATTTTTTACTGTCTTTCTTTCTTTCTTTGTCAGTAAACAGTCAAATGATCTGCCAACTTTTTATTGCACATTATGAACCTGGATTTTAAAGCACTCAAGGTTGTATGTCTCTCTCTCTCTCTCTCTCTCTCTCTCTCTCTCTCTCTCTCTCTCTCTCTCTCTCTCTCTTTGGTGTGATGATGTTAATAATCTTAATTGAAATGTTCAGCTCCAGATAAAGAAACTGAATGGTCAGAATGGTTATAATGGTTATAATGGTTATAATGGTCAGAATGGTTATAATGGTTATAATGGTTAGAATGTTTATAATGGTTATAATGGTTATAATGGTCAGAATGGTTAGAATGTTTATAATGGTCAGAATGGTCAGAATGGTTATAATGGTTATAATGGTCAGAATGGTCAGAATGGTTATAATGGTCAGAATGGTTAGAATGGTCAGAATGGTTAGAATGGTTATAATGGTCAGAATGGTCAGAATGGTTATAATGGTCAGAATGGTTAGAATGGTTATAATGGTCAGAATGGTTAGAATGGTCAGAATGGTTATAATGGTCAGAATGGTTGAATCATTTCCTGTCTCTGTTTGTAACAGTTAGCTGACTTCCTGCACACAGACCTTCCATTCATCGTCACCATTGTACAAACGGTCGTGTGTCGTGTTTATTTGCTTGGCTCTATATGTTTCTAGGTGGAGTGAAACCACACATTGTTGTAGAGAACATGCTGGTCCCTCCCTGGCAACAGGCATGTTTGTCTTTGTTCAAGCTGTCGACTCTCCTCTAGTCTTAAGTCAACCTGCTTTGTTGGTGTATGTGTTCATCCAGGTCCACATGAGTCACAGGTTGAGTTTAAGGCCCACACTGATGGACTTAACTTCCTCCAGAGGCTGCTGCGTCAGCCCTACACCACCTTACAGGGTGGGGGTTGTAGACCCATGATTTAAAAATGCTGCTGCTTGTTTCAATAGTTACCTTTTGCCACAGGTACGGCCGGCTCCTCTGGCTGCATCAGGTGAAGGTAAACAGAATTCTGACCCATCTCAACCCAGTTACTGTGGCTGTAGAAGTCCTGCCGTCAAAGTGGTTTAAAGCAAAGTGTTACTTCAGTTTCTTCAGGTCTTTATTGTAGTGACTGATGCTCCTACACCAGAGCAGCAGCTAAAATCCTTTTTTCCCACTGATCCTTTATAACTGATGTCTCTGCATGTTTACTTTAAACTTTAAAGCAGTGTATTCATTCATTAATTCATGAAGCTGTTTGTGTCTGTGTAAAAGTGCCGTTGTGTACCTGTAGAGAGTGAAAAAGCTGGCCCAAGCTGTGGCGAGCACTCTGGTACTCTTTGGCCCATACTGACAGAAGAGTCTGAGCCCAGAACTGTCGCAACATCCCAATCGAACTGCTCACACGCTCTGAATCAAAGTGGTACACTGGGTCAGCTCTGGTGGAGCTCAGAAAGTCCATGGCTGCATTGGATTTCACCACATCTCCAACTGCTCTCCAGAAGCTACGGCCCAGTCTGGTCTGTAGGGGACACAGGTTGAACCTCATCATGATAAGAAATCAAAGCACTTCTGTGCTCCAACATTTCAAAGCAGTAAAAAAGGTTAAAGACTTCCTCTTCTTCTTCTTCTTCTTCTTCTTCTTCTTCTTCTTCTTCTTCTTCTTCTTCTTCTGTTATACCTTCACTTAATTCAAGTCCTGAAGGAAAGAAAAACCTCCTGGGAACGTTTGCTTCTAGCTCGTTTGAGCACCAGAGTGATATTTGATGGTACTCATGAGTAAGTGAACCACAGTGAGTCAGTCTCTGTTTCTCATACTTCATGAATCAGCTCACCTGTCTCTCTGCATAGGTGTCCTTATTTTTGTTTATGTCCATCAAAGTCTCCATGGTGACATTGAGGATGGCCTGCTCAGTGATGTACTGGTGTGTTTTTGAATCCCAGGACAAAGTCAATATTTGGGACCAGAAGTTGGGGAGGAATCCAGTGCATGGTAAAACCAGTAAGAACAGGTAGGGGAGAAAAAAACAATGGATCTGTCTCCCAGAAGCTGCCCAAACTCCTTCTTTCCACTTCGTCATTGTGTTCAGGAAACATTCCACCTGCGTTAAACAAAGAAAACTGTCAACACGTCATTTATCCAGCAGGCACACGGGAATTACTTTGACTTTATTTGTGGTACACCTCACAAATTTACTGTTTTGTTTTTTTATACCCAACACACAAGTTGTTCAAAGACACGTTTGGCTGTATAATATATATATATATATATATATATATATATATATATATATATATATATATATATATATATATATATATAGCAGCTTTAACCCCCCCCCCCCCCTTTTTTTAATTTTGAAGCTTTTTGTGAACGCTTTTAATTCTTTCTTTTTTTAAAAACTGTGTTTAGCGTTGGCTGTAAGAAATTCACACTGAAAATACTAAAAATACCATTTTTAACAGAAATGAAGCTGCTCTTAAAATGACCAAAAATCTCTGTAACAAGAGTTGATCATGTAAAACTGTTTTCTGCCTGCCAACCTCTACTTATCAAGAACTGTTTGAGACAGTTTGATGAGTGTCAGTCATCTGTGTCCTAACTGACACTTCGTTCTCTTTAAGAACTCCTCCCGCCTGCACAGCTCTCTCAGACTGGCCTGTGTTCAGACTCCCATTGTTCCCTTTCATCCTTTTGTTCTCATGGTTTGTGCTTTTATGGGGGGGGGGGGGGGGGGGGGGGTCAAAGCAAAGCCCATAAACCCATAAACTTTTGCTCTCAGCTTTCATTTGATTGGAAATGTTGTGACAGTGCCACATTAGCGTGATGGTGTCCAGAGAAATGAAAGACAGTCAAACACATGGGGGTTCAAATCAAGAGGGAATAACAGATTTGTGTTAAAAATGAAAAATTGTTTCCACTGTAAAGAATGGGTAAAGGTGGCGTTATTATAATATGAAAGTAAATTCAGAGAGATTAAAAAACATCTATTGAAGGAGGATATGACGTAGCCTTTGAGGAGGAAGTTCTTTGAAAAAACGCCGGGAAGAAATGAGTGAGGCGTCAGGCTGTTTGTCTGCAGCGATCCAGACAAACAGGGAGGTTAAGTAAAGGTAAAGTGTGGACACTAGTGGTGTCCGTAAACTAACAAAGATCTGAACTACTGTGTCGGTTAAAATAAGTTTGATGGGAGGATTTCCTCCGATCGGCGGACTGGATGTTCCTCGCGCAGAGCGCGTTGACGGAACACGCCAGGAGAAAATACGGATTTTTCCTTTGGGATTAAAACTCAGGGTGAGACTCTGGATTAATACGTTCTTTTTGGGCTGGATTATTTTTTTCGACCTTCCGGTTTTGGAGAATTGGATTATTGCTTTTTTTCCCCTTTCTGGATCGGAGGATTATTGGACGAAAGATCGCTGCGGTCGGGTGACAGATTTCAAGCAAAACGGGAACTGAGGTAAAAAAAAATGACTGGTCGACGCGCAGAGAGGAATATTAAACTGTTTTTCGTTTGAGGACAATTTTGAGTTGATTTTGAGAACATAAATGGACGAATTAGAGGGTTTCTTTTGTTCAATTAAATATGTTTTGGTGTATGACGAGCGGTGTGCGGTGTCTGAGGGTATGTTGAGGTTTTCTTAATGTCTTACAGGATCATCAAATGTGACTCCTGTTTTGGTTTTGATGATTATAAAAAGGGGATTATGGGATTTAAGTACTTTCTAAAAAGAACCTCCATTAAAGCGTTTTAACATCGAATATTACAGGTCGATTGTTACAATGTGTCCTCAAAAATTCACCAAGCATAAAGATTAATACTTTATTTATTTATTTACTTTTCTGGCTACTCTTACCCTGTCTCTCTCTCTCTCTCTCTCTCTCTCTCTCTCTTTATATATATGTATATATATATATATATATATATATATATATATATATATATATATATATATATATATATATATATATATATATATGACAGTAATAATCTCGGATTAAAAGGTTAAATTAAAAATGTGCACGTGCAGCATAATCTGAAATAAGAGTTTGAAGTTTACCAGGTAATGGCCATCATCTGCTCTGAAGACGTATCACTTCTTTTTCTTTTTCTTTTTCTTTTTCTTTTTTTTTCTTTTTTTTTTTGCAGGATGAAATAAAAATTCTCACCTTAGATCTTCACAGACGTTTTGTGTTTGACGGATCACAGCGTGTCGCAGGTTCATGGAAACACCATGAATGTCACTTCATCCAGCCACATGGACTTTCTTCAGAAGCTGTCAGCAGGCTGAACTGGTCCCAGTATCACATCGTCCCCCTCAGAGAGAGAGAGAGAGAGAGAGAGAGAGGACAGTTACTGAGTCTTCCCCTCTTGGCCGTCCTTGGCTTCTTGTCTCTTTCCAGCTCCTCAGAGAGGAACCTGGAGGTGCTCAGCCTCAGAGTCTGGTGGACACTGTGTGCTTCTAAGTGTGTTTGTCAGAGATTGGGTGAAAGCCTCCTCATGGCGCCCTTTAGCCTACGGCACCTCCTCAGCCCCCATTATAGCATGGTGCATTGGTTCATCACAATAGGCTGCATATATTACAGCCAGGGTGTTCAAATCAGGCCTCCCCAACCCCCTGCCCCTCCATCACTCTCTCTTTTTCTAACAAGACAAAAAAAAGAAAACATTGCTGCTCGGAGGTGACAGACTCCTAGTTACCCCTTTATGTTTAAGGGAATAACAGAATGCCATCAGCTGCTTGTGAACACCAGGAACAGTTCTGAACTAAACCTTAAAGAGTATTAAAACAAGAAGCTGTGTGAAAGTGAAACTAATACTCCATAAACTCCTTCTCTGATCAGAAGTTTCCCATTGTGTTCAAGAAAACAGGTGAATGAATTCAAAAATAACCAAAAGACGAGAACATCACAGGATAAAGAAACAGTTTGTGCTTACAGTTTGTTCCTTGGAATTCCACTTAAAGCTCAGCGTTTGTAATAATTCTGTTTGTAGTGTTAACAGCTGGAGTCAGAGGAAGGTTAGTAAAAACAAAGAAAGCACATATACATGCCTCAGATCCTCAGATCCTCAGATCCTCAGATCCTCAGATCCTCAGATCCTCAGCTCTACGGGGTTGGAACCATCACTGTAAGGAGGCACCAAATGGACCAGAACTTATGAAGCGCTTTACACGGCTGATCTCATCCACCATCCACATTCACACACTGATGGCAGGAAGCTCTGTGCTGGAAACCATCAGTTCATCTAACCCATTCATACCCATTCATACCCATTCATACCCATCCACACACCACTGAACATCAGTGGAGCAATTTGGGGTTCAGTGTCTTGCTCAAGGACACTTCGACATGTGACTGCAGGAGCTGGGAATCGAACCCCTCCGATTGAGAGACGACAGCTCTACCTCTGATCCACAGTCGCCCCAAATGGGGTCATCACTTCCTGTTGAACTGCAGAGGTGACCCAGTTGAGCTCTGCACTCACTCTGACAGTGTTTTTGTTGTTTGGGTTGAAGGAAACATGTCTACGGATTAATTTATCTGTTTATTTATTTATTTATTTATTTATTTATTTATTTATTTAGGTCAGAAACTGAGTGAAGACAACAGGAGTCAAAGTTGATCTTTTTGACACTTTTCTTGGTTCAGTTTCTTGATGTAAAATTATAACTATGACATAAAGATATTTAATCCAGCCCAGTTTATGTAATCTACTCCAAGTGGTCCGCCATGACAGTGACTCATTTATTTATTTATTTATTTTATTTTTTTATTTTCTTTTTATTGATTTATTTTATGGGACAAAACACAATAAAGTTTGTATGGAAAAAAAAAGTGCAGCCTCTCAAAAGTGTCCCGCGAGATTATCGTGGCCCTCAAAGTGGACTCTGGTCACATCAGAGTCCATCAACACGGAGTCCTGAGCCCGCGCTCAGGACTCCGTGTTGATGGGCTCTACAGTACAGCTCACAGACAGCAGGGGGCGTCTGTTTCAGGGGAGAGGAGCTCACAGACGGCAGGGAGCGTCTGTTCCAGGGGAGAGGAGCTCACAGACGGCAGGGGGCGTCTGTTCCAGGGGAGAGGAGCTCACAGACGGCAGGGAGCGTCTGTTCCAGGGGAGAGGAGCTCACAGACGGCAGGGAGCGTCCGTTCCAGGGGAGAGGAGCTCACAGACGGCAGGGGGCGTCTGTTCCAGGGGAGAGGAGCTCACAGACAGCAGGGAGCGTCTGTTCCAGTGGAGAGGAGCTCACAGACAGCAGGGAGCGTCTGTTCCAGGGGAGAGGAGCTCACAGACGGCAGGGGGCGTCTGTTTCAGGGGAGAGGAGCTCACAGACGGCAGGGGGCGTCTGTTCCAGGGGAGAGGAGCTCACAGACAGCAGGGGGCGGAACGGTCCCAACTTCCTCATTCACTAAATCCGGCAAATGACGAGGAACCTCCCCCTGAAGCTGTGAGCCTGTGACACCCGCTCAACGTGGGCGGGACCCGAGTCCGACTGAAAGTATATAAACAAATTCATCTGTACACGACGAAATCCTTCATTGGACGACTGAACAGACAGGTAGGTGTCTGAGGCTTTGTTTTCATGTTGTCATGTTTTCATGTTTTCATGTTTTCATGTTTTCATGTTGTCATGTTAGATACTCCAGTGACTGTATCACTGAGACATGTAGAGAAACGCTCATTCATATCTAATCATATTTAAACGGTTCTGTCTCTGCGTAGAGTCCTGAGATTAACTGTCAGTTTACTGGAGAGAAGAAAGACAAACTATGAACAGATACAGAAAGTCAGCGGTACACACTTTAAAAAGGAAAGTGAAAGAGAGGAGAGGAGAGGAGAGAGGAGGGGAGAGGAGGAGAGAGGAGGAGAGAGGAGAGGAGAGAGGAGAGGAGAGAGGAGGAGAGAGGAGGAGAGGAGAGGAGGAGAGAGGAGAGAGGAGAGGAGAGAGAGAGAGAGAGAGAGAGAGACGCCTACATGAGGCATTTGAAGAATGACGCATTTCATAAAGAGGAAAAACCGGACTGACATGAGCTCAGATTGATGATGGGAGGATTATTTAAAGTGAATGAACAGCCTTATGCTGGAAAAACTTGCATCATCCATCATGGACAATCCCTCTGACCCCTGCATGAGGTTAGACTGAGACCCCCCCCCCCCCCCCCCCCCCTGTAAGACGGAGGGCTACAGCAGGTCATGTATGTGAGCTGCAATAAGACTTTACAGCAGATAATAACACACCTGGACTCACCTTCATGCACACAGTGTTTAAAATCACAGCCTTTACTCAGACCTCGTCTCAGCGCTCTCTGTTCACTGCATGTTTCTCTTATTTTGTTCTTGTGTAATCAGAGATAGTTTCCAGTTTTTGTCCCAAAGTTTTTGATTTTTTAGCTCTTATTTTAAATCATTATCCTGTTTTTATTTCTACATTTTTGCACTTTGCACTGACTGCTGTAAGCTGCTGCTGTGACAGAGGCGTTCATAAAGAATATTCTGTTCTAAAAAAAGAAACTGAACAACAGAAGCTGTGATCTGATGTGTTAATGGTGACTTTACCTTCATTTGGTTTACTGTGGATGGTGATTTAACATGTGGTTCTTTTTTAACAGCAGTTAACTTTATTGACTGTGCAGCCTGTTGACACAAACATCATGGTGACCTGCTGTGGTCTGCTCACTGCTCAGAAGGAACCAGGTAGAGCCTTTAGAATGCATTTCTTACACACATGAAACTGAACCCAAACAGACATCAGGTTCACTCAGTTCAGTCTGATACTCTGGTGTGTGTGTGTGTGTGTGTGTGTGTGTGTTCTGTGCATTAGGAAGAACCGTAGCTTTGCATCAACCTTTAGCTGACGTAACCATAACAGGAGCAGCTGTCCTCATGCAGACGGTCTTCCTCTCTGTGTTCTTTGGTCAGTCCCTTTAAAGAGCGTGGATGTGGAGCTGCAGGTGAGGGACCATGTGGCTTCAGTGGTCTCCTCTCTGAACTATGAGAACAAGGAGGACAAACCGCTGGAGGCTGTGTTCGTCTTCCCTCTGCCCGCTGATGCTGCAGTCTGTCACTTCAGTGCTGAGCTCGGACAGACACAGATCATCGCTGAGGTCAAAGAGAAGCAGGAGGTGAGCAACAACCAGAAAGATTCTGCACAGAACATGAAACTTCCAGTTTAACGCTGTGAAACTGTTGCTGACATGGGAAACCTGTACGACAGGCACGTGAGGACTATGACGACGCTCTAAGCTCCGGTCAACAAGCCTTTCTGCTGGAGGAGAGTGAACAAAGTCCAGATATCTTCTCTCTGACAGTGGGCTGCCTTCCACCAGGAGAGAGTGCCCTCATCAGGCTGGAGTACGTCACTGAGCTACAGGTGCAGGCGGATGATGGCCTCAGGTTTTGTCTCCCTGCTGTGCTCAACCCGCGCTACCAGCCTCAAGGTATGAACACCAACATGAAGGTTTTTCATGAACTCTTAAACTCTGTCTGCATGAGAAGCCCTGAAACGCTTTGAGCTCACCTTCCTGCATGTGCATCAAATAAAATACGTGACAGTTTGAAGCATTATCCACGGCAAAAAAACAATAGAATAGAATAGAATAGAATAGAATAGATTGTACTTTATTAATCCCCAAAGGGAAATCCAGGAGGTCATAGTTTCTGTATGCAGAAAGTGTGTATGGTAAAGACTGATTAAATGCAGTTAGTCTCTTTTTATTTAATGTAAATCAGGAGTTTTAGTAGTTTAATAAAATACGATGTGATCAGTGATGGCTGTGAAAAATAGACTCCACTTTCCTGGTTTCCTGACTCAGTGTGTGAGCTCTGGTTTGTCTCAGGCGTTGCTCTCGTCAGTCAGTCAGTCAGTCAGTCAGTCAGTCAGTCAGTCAGTCAGTCAGTCAGTGCAGGTAACTGTAATCACAGGGATTGGACCCGAGTCTTTGACACAGTACAGAACTATGGTTAGTTTCCTCTTTCCATATCTGGCAGACGTGCTGATGAAACTGTTTCCTGGTTTGGCTGTAAAACTTTATTCTGAAGCTCAATGAGTCACTTTAAAAGTGACTCCAGAAAGATGTCCGATCATAGTCTGGAGTAACAGTCCTCACCTGCAGGGACCAAAGTTAGACGTCCAGAAATGACGCTGAAAGGTCATCCTTTCAACGTCTGCGCAGTGGGCTCACTCACGCCTGCTTAGACAGTCATGTGACATTACTTCTGTAATGTCATACTTCTGTAAATGGAATACAAATGTATAATAATCTGATGATATGTGGAAAAGAGGAGACTAAATATTGAGGAAATGGGGACGGGACTCTATAAGCTCTGCTTCTCCCGTCTTCCCTTTCGGACATGTAGAATTTGATCAACTATTGACAATGTGTGATGTTGTATAAGTGTGCTGACGTGACCGAAATAAATAAATAAATAAATAAATAAATAAATAAATAAATAAATAAATAATAAAAAAAAAAGATGGGGTCACGGTTAGACGTCCTGATAGTGGACCTAATTTTCACGCTGAGCAGATTTCCAGAGTTGGTCTTGGAGCAACAGACGTGATCCCACATGATCTGCACATCCATCAGACGTCTGATGTTTAGTGGGAAACAATCTGCGGCGTAGCCTTAAAAACAAACGACTCTCACTTGGTCATTATTTGATTTTAGCAGTAAACAAATCAATGTTTTTATAACTAGATCAGTTTAGTTTAAAACAATAATAACAGCTGAGTTTTTATTGGTCAGTTTTACCGTGACGAGCAGGTGGAACCTCAGCACGAGGACATCTTAGCAGCAGTCTGCATGTTACGTGTTCCTCTTTTTTTGAACACTGTTATTGTGGTTAAACTTTTTTCATGCATCTGAAATGGAGGTTGATTCCCTCAAACAGAGCTTCTCTTACTTGTCTCAAAGGAAGTGGAGGCAGTGGAAGTGGCCGTGTTCAGGTAACCTCGTGTCCTGCTTCCTTGGTGCCGTACACTCTGTCCTTCTCCGCCCACGTGTCCTCTCCTCGTCCTGTGTCCAGAATAGAGTCCAGCTGTTCCCTTGATCCTCTTCAGTACCTCAATTCAGAGCAAACTAAAGCCACAGTAGGTTCTGTGCTGATGTCATCTGTTTGGATTTGGGACGAAATGTGTCATTCGTTGTATATTAATAAATGTTTTTTTGTTGTTTTTGTAGATTAAACTGGCTGCAGGACACAAGTTTGACAGAGATGTTGAACTTCTGATTTATTACAAAGACGCCCACCAGCCCACTGCGGTGGTGGAGATGGGAAACGCCTCTGACCGGCCTGGT
>CM061154.1:32749376-32879376 GCA_030710495.1 Labroides dimidiatus
GCTTCACTGGCTGCTGCTGTGAGCTCATTTCTTTAACTGAGTCACTTCTTTTCTGAACTGAATCTTTTGTCTTTACCATTCAGTGTTTCTGGCCTGTATGATGGACTCGTCTTGTCAACCTACCTCTTGTGTAGTGGGTGGCGGTCGTAAGTAAAAAGCTAAATTCCTGATTTATATGTTGTGAATTGATCTTGAGAGGTTTGATTTTTCTTTATCTGAGAGCTGTAAGGGGCGTGATATGGAAATCCTAAAGGGCAGTGACTCAAACAGACTTTTGAATTTAGAAATCCAAGAAAAGAAATCAAAGCGCGTCTCTTGACCCTAAAAGCACTTCTGTCATCAGGAATTTGTCTTTTTTTTTGACTTCCTGATGAAGGCTTGATGCAGACACGTGTTCTTTTAGTGCTCAGCATGACTCCAACAGCCAGTCCTGGGTAGCTCACCCAACCACAGCACCCCCCCCCCCCCCCCCCCCCCTCTATCACCATCCAGATTCTGCATCATTTTTTTCTCAGTCACTGTTTCTGGGGTAAGCACAGTGACAGCGTGGCGGCCCCAGGTTGAGACTAACATAGTTAAATGAATTAAATGAGCATCCATCTGTATTTTGGGCCATGAGTCCGACACAACGAGCTGAGTGCATTAGAACGTTCTCAGTGTTGAGGTTCATGTTTGATGCAGTGTTTAATAAAAGCTGAAACAAATGTCCAGCTGCTGGTTTCATTCAGCAGGATGTTTTTAAACGTGGAGCGTGTCTTTGTTCTTCCAGTCAAATGTCCTGTGTGTTGTTTTAAAGATAGAATGTTCAAAAGCTGACACAGCATTTCAAAGTACCGTCCTTCTACTTTATCATTTTTCCACTTCTGTTTGTTTTTTGGCACTTTTCACAGATTTCAAATTTTCACAGATTTTCACAGTAAAATTGTTCCCCTGAGAACTGCACTTGTATTTTTCACAGTTCCAGCAGTTATGCTTTTTGAAATATTAAATATTTTGTAGTTATTTTTACTTTGGAGTCAGTGGAAGATTTTTGAAGTGCTGCCAAAAGCTGCTTGAACTTTCTGTTCTACAGATTCCGTATTCTTCCACTGACAGGCTTCGTTCTGGCTTTAAAATGTTCATAAATCTTTCCACATTTTTTACGTCTTCGTCTTTCCGCTTTCTTTTTCAATTTTTGAGACTTCACTGTTTAAGCAACACAAAGTTTTTGTTTTAGCACAACCACAGCTGTTTTAGAGCTTTGTGTTGCTGCTTTGTTTCACTGCTTTAAACATTTTTTTTTTTACATTTTTTCCTTTTAAATTCTTTAGCCTCAGCATTTTGACACATTTGCTGCAAGGAAATGCATTTTTTCCTTTATCCTCTTATTAATCTCTCAGCAGACCCAGCTGTCAGGAGAAAATCTGCACCTTCTAGAGTTCCAGGGTTCTCTGCTCTAAAGCTAAAGGCGATGGGGAGGTATAAACCTGGTAAGAGATGCTAAATGGACCAGTACTTATGTAGCGCTTTTCTAGTCTTTCTGACCTCTCAAAGCTTCACACTGCTGGTGTCATTCACCCATCCACACCACATTCACACACTGATGGGAGGAGGAAGCTGAAACCATCAGTTTTTCTAACACGTTCATACTCATCCACACACCACTGAAGAACAGTGGGAGCAGTTTGCGGTTCAGTGTCTTGCTTAAGGACACTTCGACATGTGACTGCAGGAGCTGGAAATCGAACCCTCGACCTTCCAATTAGGAGACTGTCTCTGTCTAAGTTGTCTGTCTCCATGTGTGTGCCCTGTGACAGGCTGGACACAGGTTAAAGGTGTACCCTGCCTTCAGCCCTAAAAGTCACTAAAGATAAATGGATGAAAAAGTGAAGTTGTTCAAAAAGCTGCTTCACTGGCTGCTGCTGTGAGCTCATTTCTTTAACTGAGTCACTTCTTTTCTGAACTGAATCTTTTTTCTTTACCTTTCAGTGGTTAATGCCTCGCTTAAAAAGGGGTGTCATAGATCTTCGCCGGGCACTACATTCATGCAACGTTCCAGTCGTAAGTAAAAAACTAAATTCCTAATTTATATGTTGTGAATTGATCTTGAGAGGTTTGATTTTTCTTTATCTGAGAGCTGTAAGGGGTGTGATATGGAAATCCTAAAGGGCAGTGACCCAAACAGACTTTTGAATTTAGAAATCCAAGAAAAGAAATCAAAGCGCGTCTCTTTGACCCTAAAAGCACTTCTGTCATCAGTAATTTGTCTTTTTTTTTGACTTCCTGATGAAGGCTTGATGCAGACACGTGTTCTTTTAGTGCTCAGCATGACTCCAACAGCCAGTCCTGGGTAGCTCACCCAACCACAGCACCCCCCCCCCTCTAGCACCATCCAGATTCTGCATCATTTTTTCCTCAGTCACTTTTTTGGGGTAAGCACATAGTGAAGAGTCTTGTTGCCTCCTGTGTTCCGCTGACAAACTTCTTCTCAGCATCTCAACCCCCAACCATGGTGCTGAAACAGCCTATCAGGAGTTGTGGTGCTGGATTATCAGCAGGTCGCTGTTTAATGATAAATCTGTGGCGCTGTCCATGGTGCTGAAATAGCGCACATGGTGCTGCACAGCTCATCGTAGTCCACTCTCTCTCCATTTTGCCCTTCTGTCTCCGTTTCCCAATATTAACTCTACTAACTGATCAGCTGTGTTTTAGATGCTGTCACTGCGCAGTGTCTAATGTTGGGTTTACTTTGTTTTACAGAATATCTGGACGTTTACGAAGCACATTCAGTCTCTTTGTTGAGCTGTGATTTTCTTTCATATTTTGATGGTTCAAAGTGTGAGACTTTTTTTTTAATTTACGAAGCCAAAGCCGTTCATTCAGTCTCTTTTTGGCAGCGGCACATACAGCTCAAATCCACATCGGATCCATAATGTGAATTGTTAACAAGTAAACTACGCTATAAGGGCCCACTACAAGTCCCCGCCCCCTCTGCAATGTGACATGTGGCTCCGCGCCTGAATTTAGCCAAAGCAAGAATCAAATTAGGTGAAGTTTTTGTATTAAATCTGTGATAAAATTCTCAGTGTGAGAACTCTGAGAATTTTTTTAGTATTTTATTTTGAGTTACTTATGATTACAATTTTCCCCTTTGTTTCACTCTTTTTTTCTCCCTTTGAAGTAGGACAGTTATTAGGTGGTAAAATAATTTGGAAGGAGAAACTGAAGAAAATAAATTATATATATATATATATATATATATATATATATATATATATATATATATATATATATATATATATATATATATATTACATAAAATAGTTTAGCTCTTAACGAGGCTGCCTCTAATTAAAACCTGACAGAGAAGCTGAGATTATTGTGCACCTTTATTTTTACCATTTTAATTTTTTTTTCCATGACTTTTGCTGTTTATAAAAGTCAGTACATAACTGCTTCATCCATTGAACTTGCCCTTTTTTTCAGAAGTCTGCTCAGAAGTGGTAATGCCTTCTCAGCCCCCTGTGGACCCTTTGCTTCAGTTGGTCTCTCTTCAAAAGGCGTCGGGTTGCTGGGAACTAGATCGAGCACTCGCTACAGTTCTGGGAAAGACCAGTGAAGAGGTGGAAAAGCTGAAGCCTGCATCGGTGCGTTGAAAAAGAAAATAGAAACATTAATCTACCCAGTATGAAAAAGATTTCATAAAAAGGTTTAAACAATGAAAAGATGTTAAGAGTGTATAACAGTTATTTTACACCAGCAAATTAAAAAAATCTCTTCAGAGAAAAGAACATACATCAGGATCCAAAGACAACTGTTTTTAACTCTTTAGTTTCTGCTTGACTGCAGCATCAAGCTGGCTGCACTACTGGCTGTAGAGTTCTCTCCAGTTCCACCTGAAAAAGCCCAAATTTACAGTGACTTTAAATAAAGAAATAAATACTAAATGGATCATTTAAAACTTTCCCTGATACACTCAAAGTTTTGTCTGTCTTTTATTATTTATATTTATTATTATTTATAAGTCCTCTCTGTGTGTTCTTGTCCTCATTTGGTGGTCAAGGTGAAGCAGGAAGTATGGGCCACCGTTCTGTCTCTAATCTGGCTTCATGGTTTCAAGATGGACGCCCAGGAAGAGTGGAGGCTTTTGGCCATGAAGGCTGTGTCATGGCTCCGTGCACAGAATGGTAATGGCTTAAATTAAAAGTGTTGACATTAAGTGTATGTGCTGGCTTAAACCAAATGTTCAGTCTACTGATGATTCTTTGTCTGTTTTTTTTCAGCACCATGTGTGGATGAGTGTGTGACAGCTGGAAACACACTGTTGGGTTGTAACGTGCAGAAAGAGGCCTTGGGGATTTGAGGGTTAAAAAGTGGCTTTGAGATTTATAACCACAAAACAATTCCAAAGGATTGCACGATCATATTTGCATCATATTTTTGCACATCTGTGCAATGTGCCTTACTTGTCTAATTGATTTAACTGGGATCAGGTATCTCACCTGTACTTCCTTCTTGTTGCTCTGCTGTCTGAATTCCTACAAAGTCAAACTAGCCATAAATCAAAATATCAACCAAACTTAAACTGGAAGACGTAATGTTAACGTGTTTTTTTATACTTTGATTTTAAAGCTTAAAAGATGCATTCGCATCAATTAGAGAGATATTTATTGGATAAGAGTGTTTTTTTTAGACGGAAAAAAAACTTTAATTTGTGTAACATCTTAATTTACTCTGAGCCAGTGACATAAATACCAAAACTTAAACATCTGAGCAAATTTCCAAAGTGTTCCCTTCATTATGGCACCAGAATAAGTCAATTAGAGTAGATGCAGAAATAAACTCTGCTCAAAAAATGAAAACATACCCAAACTGAACAGAGTCCATAAAAATGAGGCTTCACACGGACAAAGTAACAAAGATGTCAAGAGAGATAAAACAGGGCTCTGTAGGCAATTCTAGAGTCTCTACAGCAAGTGGTTACCCCAAGACACCACACACACACACACACACACACACACACACACACACACACACACACACACACACACACACACACAATGCAGGAACACACGAGCACACCAGATCACAAAAGCTTTTGGCTGTCCTCTGTTGATATTTGCACACAAATCTTTTAAAAAAAAGTAAAAATCACCAAAGGAGGAGATCCCTGAGAGTCAGAGCTGAAATCGCTCACTGTGCCCCTCCTGGATCAAATGATTCATTCAAAAATATCCAGTGTAGCATAAAAAGAGAGAGAGGGCTTCTTGAATGAACATAGACATAAACGATAAGAAGATGAGACTTAACATAGGAGCCCTGAAATTGAACAGATCAAAATGAACCTCAGTAAATTCTCTGATGATCAACCTTATAAAAACGGAGTATATCTGTCAGTGGATGACCTAAAACAGACCAAGTCAATCCAGTCTGAAGTCTCGCTGCTTCATGTTGTGTATTTTCTTGAATTTTTAGGGCTGTTTTGAGGAATTCTAATAAAATGTTCTCTGTAAAGTTCTGCATGGCACAGTTTGTGAATTACTGATAATATTATAATTAGGTGCATATACCCTATATATATATATATGGTATTAGGTATATATAATATTAGGTATATCAGGTATTATTGGTGTGTATATACACACCAAAAGAAATAAAAACAGTGGTTCATTTACAACATTAGATTACTGATGAAATATTTTCCTTAATATTTCCATGATCATAACTTTTTCTCAACGTCTTCTCATCATGAGAGAAGCTGGAAACAGTGGTGGAGTCTGCTGAGGTTCATGTCGAAGGAAGTTCAACAGAACCAAATACAGAGTTGCATCGAACTATTAGCACTGCTTGTTTTTACTCGTTTAAGAGTTTAACAAACTTAGAAAATGTGGGCTGTCTGTTTCATCAGTTCTGTTTCACTTCAAAACACACAAAATGTCCGAAAACAATCTGTGAATGTTTTTTGTAAAACTGGACTTTGTGAGCTCCGTAAACGTGTGGATGGAAAACGATTCAAAGGTCTTTGAACAGGCAGGTCCATGTTAAGCTGAAGTGTACTTCAGACTGAGTTCAGAATGTGCTTCAGTCATTTAATGTGTTCTCAGGGTCTGCAGTATTGAAGCAGCTGATGTTTATGTATTTATTACATGCACTGAATTATTTACACCCTCAGGTTCCATCTGTGAGAAAGGGTCAAAACAACTCTCAGAAGTTTTGTGAGAACAAAGACGAGTTGTGTTATATACAAACGACGACCTGAAAATATGAGACAATGCTGAGGTGCTAATATCTGCAGTTCATCGAGTGTCCACTGGAGGCAGACTCTGGAAGAACCAGAAACCACATACACACCAAGTCAAAACAAAACCCCTGAGAAATAAACTTTAGGGATGCACCAACATTTCAGCCATCGACATTTTTAGCTGGAAATGGCTCAAAAGTTCATTTTCAGTTTACAGCCAAAAGATTTTTATCACCAAAACCAAATGATGTGATGACACAAGCTAAAACTGCGATTGGCCTACTGGTGTCTGGATGAGAGCCGACGTATTTCAATATATCTGAGAAAGACCCACGGGTGGTGATTTATAAAGCGTCTGATGCGCACAGTAGAAATGATCCAGGCTGAGATGACGGCGGAGAACCTGCTTGGAGAGGGAGACGCACAGAGCGCAGGAGAGGGAGACGCACAGAGCGCAGGAGAGGGAGACGCACAGAGCGCAGGAGAGAGGGAGACGCACAGAGCGCAGGAGAGAGGGAGAGGCACAGAGCGCAGGAGAGAGGGAGACGCACAGAGGGCAGGAGAGAGGGAGACGCACAGAGGGCAGGAGAGAGGGAGACGCACAGAGGGCAGGAGAGAGGGAGAGCAGAGTGCAGGAGAGAGGGAGACGCACAGAGGGCAGGAGAGAGGGAGACGCACAGAGCGCAGGAGAGGGAGACGCACAGAGCGCAGGAGAGAGGGAGACGCACAGAGCGCAGGAGAGGGAGACGCACAGAGCGCAGGAGAGAGGGAGACGCACAGAGCGCAGGAGAGGGAGACGCACAGAGCGCAGGAGAGGGAGACGCACAGAGGGCAGGAGAGAGGGAGACGCACAGAGGGCAGGAGAGGGAGACGCACAGAGCGCAGGAGAGAGGGAGACGCACAGAGGGCAGGAGAGAGGGAGACGCACAGAGCGCAGGAGAGGGAGACGCACAGAGCGCAGGAGAGGGAGACGCACAGAGGGCAGGAGAGAGGGAGACGCACAGAGCGCAGGAGAGGGAGACGCACAGAGCGCAGGAGAGAGGGAGACGCACAGAGCGCAGGAGAGGGAGACGCACAGAGCGCAGGAGAGGGAGGGCAGAGTGCAGAAGAAAGGACTCGGTGCTCTGAACCAGATGAGGGTCATCCCTCTCTCAGAGATCAGATCTGAACCCTGTTCTTTCATTTAACAGACTAAACAGCCTCTTGATATTTATCTTATTTATACACACGGCAGTTCCGCCCCAATGCACAGACACGAACACGTGACCCCGTGTGCTCACACACACACATACACACACACGCACACTTTTCATCCTCTCTTCTTCCACCTGCATCATTTGTTTGTGTCTTAGTTCATCCCACCAGAGATGCATAGGAGAGGTGGAAGGAAGTGAAGGAAGTGAAGAAAGGAGACGAGGAGATGAAGAGAGGAGAGAGGAATTGAGGAAACGAGGAGATTTGAGATTTGAACACTTTCACATGAAGACAACCTGAACTCTGTTTATTCTGCGTCCTGTTTAGAAGCAGGCTGATCACTTCACCAGTTAACTGCCTCATTGTTTGATTATTGATCATTTCTTTAGCCTTTACCTGGAGCGAATCTGACTGTGAACAATGAAACTTATTAATAGTTATTTATTGGATAGATCCCACATGGGGGCGTGTCTGTTAGTGTAAAGACTCCATGAAGTCCGCTCCGGTCTCTTCTGTGGAGGAGAGAGGGGGCTGGTTTAATGCTTTTGGACTCACCCTGAGGGGCCCAGTTAGAGGACCATCAGTTCTCCAAGCAGCAGAGACCTGAAGCTGAGGGCAGGTTTAGTGCTAATGATCAGATTAATGAAATATGTGATGAAGCTGAAAGGTGTGAAACGTCCTCCCTTTGTGTGCTGAGTATCTGGCTTCACAAACACCCCTCATAGTATGGTTTTGATGCCCATGCTATTTCGTTAGCAGTTAGCTAACTTCACTGACCTCTGGGCTCCAGATGAAAACATCTGTTTCCTCAGTCGCACCAGCAGTTCATGTATTTCCTCTCTTCTCTGTTGTCCTCGAGAGCTGTTGTATATTTCACCATGCTGAGTCCCATAGTGGCAGCAAATATTAGATTCCTTCAACACTTAAACTAGCTGCACACACACACACACACACACACACCTGGGTTAGGCGCTATGGCACTTTTCCTGTTGTAGAATAAGCAGCGATGCTCTCAGTTGTTGACCTGACTCATAAAGCTTTAGAAAAAGTTCCTGCACTTTTCACAACTTTTTTTTCTGAGAAATGAAAGTAATTTAATTTCTTTATTAAAGAAATGTATGAAAGCCCAGCCAGTGACGTCCATTCAGTAAAACATGCAGTCATATCTGCTCATTGAAGATGATTGTTGGAAAGGTTAATAACAGATGAACAGGTGCTGTGTCAGCATGATTCTTTAATTTGTACTGAGAATCAAATTTTCTTCAATGGTCAAATTAAATAATCCATTTGAATATTGTGTTCCAACCTAACCCCTTTTCATCTTTTTCTGCTGCTGCTTTTCCTCTGTAGGACAGGAAGAAACATCACCTCAGACAGATTTTGTAATTCGGGGATTGTTTTTCTGTTTTTAGATTGTTTTTCTGTTTTCTGAGGTGTAAAAGACATCATGATGCAACAGAGAGTATAATGAGTTTTAACTTTTCAGTGGATTGCCTTTTTCAACCCTCTTATTTTTGTCTCTTAACCAGCTCCTTCCTTTGAGCCCCCTGATCTACCTGAAGACAGGAGGATGCCTTATCTTTTAGCCCTAAACCTACGCTTTTTTAAGATGGCTTTAACTCTCCGCCTGTTTTCCTTTTATACATTTGTCTCCCAAGGCTTTAAAGGAGTTTAGGCGTAGCCCTCTCCATGGTAACACCAACTGCCGTTCTTACAGTTTCCCACTGTCTCTCATCTCATAAGTCAGCCCTACCACATGCTGTATCGCTGTACCCTTGCTCTACCCTCCCCCTATATGCTCTCTCTCTCTCTCTTACTCCCATCTCTGTTCCCTCCTCCTCTCTCATTGCTCTCACACACATTTGCTCAACCTCTCCTGCTCCGGCATCTGGTCTTCTGCTAATGCTGCACTGTCCAGCCGAGATGTTCCACCCTGCGTGTAAGGCAGAGGCACGGTAAGGGGTTCACACTCGTCTTCTGGGGAGCTGAAATGGCAGTAATGGTCCTGCTGCTGCTGATAACTGCTGACAGCAGCTAACCCTCTGGAAAAACTGTTAGGAAAAGCATACACACACACACACACACACACACACACACACACACACACACACACACACGCCTCTGTGTGTGTGTGAGTGTGTGTGTGTGTGTGAACTCTCCAGCTGGTGTACAGAGTCAGTGTTAATTTGCAGATTTGGTGTGACACACTCTGGGGCTCATTTTCCTGTTTGACAAACTTTGAACTGTTTTTTCTTTGGGATCTTTAGCATCACTTCAGTGAAGCAGCCGTTCTGTGAAGGCTTCTTATTCAGCTTTGTGTGTCGCACTATGTTTTCACAACAGGTTATGTTGTTTATGTTTGCCATCGCAAAGGATGGTAAGAGGGGGCATGGAGCTGGGGTTCTACACATGTGAGTGGGTGGATAAGAATGTATGTAAAATATGAGTTCATGAATTGATTCATTTCTGTCATAGGAGGTCGTTCCAGACAAGCAACAGACAGAAACCACAACAAAACATCTACTGAGAGGGAAGAGAACATTTTGTTTTGTATGTATGAATTTTCTATCCTGTGTGTGTGTGTGTGTGTGTGTGTGTGTGTGTGTGTGTGTGTGTGTGTGTGTGTGTGTGTGTGTGTGTGTGTACGCACAGGGGTGGACAGTTGGTTTGTTCATTTAAGTGATGTATGTAGTGGATGGTTAGCATAATATCTGTAAGAAAATATGCGCCTGCAGGGAAACAGCCCTTCCTGTCTTCAGTGCAGCGTAATGCAGTGAAATGTGATTTGAGTCATGAGTTGTTGTGTTTTTCAGTCCATGCACTGGACGCACGAAGGCAAATTGTAACATTCTTTAAGACACAGCCCTCAAACCTACAATGTCTGAGATTTTCAGGATCCTGATTGATCCAGTTTTAAATCACTCAAAGAGGAGAAAAGGAGCCGTTTTACAAGCAGATTTCATGAGTTACATTAATTTTGTTTCACAATTTAAAAAGAAGATGAGATTTTAGGAAAAAAAGAAAACAGATCAAATTATTGAACACCTTCTCGTACCTCCAGTGTTAATATGGTACGAGGTGCTAATACCCTTCATTATCTGACAAACTGGATTCAAAGAGTCTGTGAGGACTCTTTGTGAGGGGGGGGGGGGGGTGTCTGGTCTTGTCTGCGTATACATGCAGTATAGGCGATAGGTGGCGCTGTGTCTTTGTTTGATGAGTGAATCTGCGTGTGTATCAAACTAGTTTCAGTTCACACGAAGAGAAAACGACATCCTAACGACGATGGCTGAGATGATGCAGCTGTAGCTCTTCATGCTTTTATTTATGTGTGTGTATCATAGTGTTTGTTGTGCTGGAGCCACAGACTGTATGAGCGCAGCGACCCTATTTATCACGGTCATCTACTTTCTCATCCGGCTGAACGCCGAAGGTTATAAGACACACCGAGTCCACAACCGAGCCTGAACCAGGAGCTGTGTGGCCTGTTGTGTCAGGTAGGGTCTGATCCTCCTGATGTTATAGAGGGCATATCGACAGGACCGAGCAGTCGAGGCCACATGAACCTTAAAGGTCAGCTGGTCATCGATCATCACACCCAGATTTCTGGCAGAGTTTGTGGGAACAAGTTGATTTGATTCAAGCATGAAGCTGATGTGTGGTTGAACAGAGGGACAGGCTGGAAGGACAATGAGCTCAGTTTGGGACAGATTTAGTTGAAGGTGTCGTCCCTTCATCCAAGTGGAGATATCAGCCAGACACGCTGATATCTGAGCTGAGACAGACGTGTCATCAGGTGGAGAAGACATGAAAAGCTGAGTGTCGTCAGCATAGCAGTGGTAAGAGAAGCCATGTGAGCGGATCACTGCACCAAGTGAGGTGGTGTATAAGGAGAAGAGGAGGGGACCAAGCACTGACCCTTGGGGTACCCCAGTCAATAAGCCATGTGATTCAGACACTTCACCTCACCATGACACTCTGAAGGATCGACCTGTGAGGTAGGACTTGAACCAAGACAGGACAGATCCTGAGATGCTGAGCTCAGAGAGTGTAGAGAGGAGAACTTGATGGTTCATGGTGTCAAAGGCAGCAGACAGGTCCAGTAGTAAAAGGACAGAGGACCGACCAGCAGCTCGAGCCAGTCGCAGTGATTCTGTGTCTGACAGGAGTGTGGTCTCAGTGGAGTGGTCACACCTGAACCAGACTGATAGGCGTCAGTCAGGTTGTTCTTCTGCAGATGTTCAGAGACTTGGTTACAGACTGTGCGTTAAAGTATTTTAGACAAGAATGGCAGAAGTGAGACTGGTCTGTAATTTTCAACCTCAGCTGGGTTCAGATTAGGATTTTTGAGTAGTGGGGTGACCTGAGCTTGATTATAAGCTGTGGGAAAGGTGCCAGACTCCAGATTCCAGATTTTTGAAGCGAAAGGGCCGGCCATATTGGAAATGAGGCGAGCTCTGAGTCTTCAGCAGCAGGTTGTTCAGGTGACTGCCACAGGGATGACCCTTTCAGCCGTATAAAGAGAAGTTCATCCGTCCATCTTCTGTCCCTCTGATCCTGTTCAGGTGTCTGGAGCCTATCCCAGGTGTCTTAGGGCGAGAGGTGGGTACACCCTGGACTGGTCTCCAGCCAATCACAGGGCTGACACACAGAGACAGACAACCTTTCACGCGCACACCTACAGACAATTTAGAATCACCAATAAAATCAGCAGAGGAAAACACAAACTCAAAAAATGAAACACTGACTCTAAAAAAATTGTTACGTCAACCGGTTCCATGTAAATGTATAAGAGCAGCTAAAAACAGTAACTTTAGGGTCAAATAAACTGAACTTGAAATTATTGCTTTCAGCTAAGTTAATGTTTCCATGGAATTTGATGACAATAAATTTCATTAAAATCAAAGATTCATTTTTTTTTGTTTTCACCATTTTTTGCCAAGGTTTTCTACAACCTCCTTGACAAAAAAAAGTTATGGCTGAGAAACGAACTAAGGTCAAAGAATTTAATGTTCTGTGGCTGCAGATGTGCTGAAGTAATTCAAAACAACGGTCTGTTCACTTCCTGCTGATAACTGACAGTCGAAACCTTCAGAAATTTGAGTTTTTCTTCCTCTTTGCTACAGTCATTGCCGTCCTCTAATTTTGATTGTTGTGTTTTCTGCAAAATATTTTTTTTTTTATTTTTAAAACTGTTTTAGTAGCACGGTAAAGTCTCATGAAAAAATTTTGAGCAATGAAGATGATGTAATTCTAAAAAAAAATCTGTTTTTTATGACTTATTCTCTAAATGTGATTGTCACTGTAGATGAACCCTTTAGTAAAATGTTAACACTAAAAGCAGGTAACAGTCTTACGATATCCTTTAAAGAATTAACAATCTCTAGTTTTCATTCATTTCAGTCATTTTCATTTTGTTCTCTCGATACACACCAACATTACTTTGATATTTATCAGGAATATTTCTTTCAAATTATTCTTAGATATTGGAAAAGTTGCACTTTGTCTTGTTCTGCTCTTTTGATTGAAAGGTATAAAAATTTAGCTCAGCAGGAGAGCAGACTGTCATACCAGTTCCAAACTGAGAGCCTTGACAAACACTTCTACAGTATGGATGGATAGCTAGCCCTGTTAGCAGCATTGTGCGCTATCTGTTGCTGGTTCCAGTTGAAAACAGATGATGAACCTACTATTGCACATATCACTTCCTCTAACACAGAGTAAAAAATGCATCTCAATGAATACGATCACCGCTGTAAACACTCAGCCAGGGTAACAGAAAAACTGCTCTGCACTCTGAGGTCACAGTCTCATGTGACTGTAATGGTCTTTATTTCCTGTTTAACGTACTGTTTTCTATCACTTTGGTTAAACCAAAACAAACTCAGAATCTTTGCTTTGATTTATCTGCTTCTGTAATTCCTTCCTTCTTTGTCGCCTGTTGGAGTAAACACTGATAGTCGATGTCTACCCATGAGTCACAGCAGCAGCTGGCAGCGTTTGATTCTGAAGTTCATGTTTCTGTTTACGTTCTCTCCTGAAGTGGAACAGAAAGTGTTTGAGGAAATCGACATGTTTTCTGAGTGCACCTGCGGGTTGAGCTCATTCACTCGTCCCTGTGGGTATTTATGTTTATGTTCTGTTCTTCTTTTGTACGTGTTGCTCTTTGTAGCCTGCCCAAGCTGAAGTAAGGAGGAAGCATGTGAATTAAATGGTCGTTTATCTCCGATCACTGTTGTCTGCAAGACTGAACAGAAGAGTGAGTAGGGCTGAAGGCACTGAGGGGGAGACAGCTGCAGTGTGTATGTACGTGATAATTTGTGTACATGTACAAACACAAACGTGCATGAGACACTGTGCTGTAGCTCTCTCTGGCTGTCTGTGTGTGTGTGGACCTGTGCCCTCATTTTTTGCACGTGTGTGCTCTCTGAGGGAGTGTGTGTATGGGTGGGCTGCGGGGGGGGGGGGGGGGGGGGGGGGTCGAATCAGAGCCTGTCCTCTGCAGAAACACATACAGTCCTGTTGGACCCTCTTGAATGAATATGCTGATTGAAGTGGTTTTTATTTGTTGTTGTTTTTTTTCCTCTTTACCACTAGAGGGAGGTCTGTACCAACAAAAATAGAAATACAAACACAAATAAGTGACCAGTGTCTTCTTTTTTTCTCTGAGGTGTATACCAAGGCCTCTGTACTTTTATTCAGAGAGGCTTGAAGAAGCTAAGATGTTGAATACAGAAGGAAAAATGGGCCATAGATTGGATGTTGATTAGCCTGCCCACATTCATGCATGTTTTTAGCACTAAGCCAAACCAGTGTCCCCTAATCAGTAACATTCAAACCAAACTCATCTCTGTTTAATTAAAACTGCCATTGCTACAGAATATGCAATATTGTTACAGTATTTCTGACTCCTCCTTTTTCACACGTATATGTACTTGTGTGTAGATGTGTATAGCTCTGTGTGTGTTAAGAACAAACAGATATGAATATAAGTCTTCAAAGTCCCTCCTCATTTTGCTCCTCCCCCTAAAACACATTTTCTAGTGAGTCAAGTGCTTTACAGAGTTCAGGTCAGCAGTGCAGGGTTTGACTGGTCAAGTTGCAAATCAGAGAGCGACAGCTCGAGGAGAGGGGCAGCAGAGAAAAGGGGAGCAAAGCAAAAGCAGAAAGAGAAGAAGTGGAAAACATCCTGAAGAGAGAAAGAGAGACGAGGGCGAGAGAGACAGTGATAGGTTCGCCTGACAGCGTTTCCCAGGAGGCGGCGCTGTGAAAAAGAGAGACTGCTGAGAAGTTCAGTCTGGCAAAATGCTGAAGCGAGGGAGAAGCGTGTCATTTGGTGGCTCTGGATGGTACGTGGCCTTTTCATGAAAACGTACATGTATGTGAGTTAATCTGTGCTCATGATTCAATATGGTGACGTTCATGGTGAGAGAAACCTTTTCATATAGTGCCTGGGTCACACTGTGTGTGTGTGTGTGTGTGTGTGTGTGTGTGTGTGTGTGTGTGTGTGTGTGTGAGAGAGAGAGAGAGAGAGAGAGAGTGTATCAGTTTGTGTGCATACATTTGTGTGTGCCTGTTGTGCAGTGTGTGTTTAAGAGTATCTGTAAAGTTTCTGTCTGTCATGTCTCTGTATTGTTTTGTTTTGTTTTGTTTTGTTTTGTTTTGTTTTGTTTTTTTTTGGGGGGGGTCACAGTCATCTCACTCTCTCTCTTCATGCTGTCTATGGAAACGCTCTCTGCAGTAACCGTCTCCTGCCCTGACGGTTGTTCGATCCTACAGAATGTTGAATGTTGTGCTGATGAGTCCAGTCAGCAGTGAATCTACTGACACAGCCGGTGGTTTGTGCTCAGCCTCCAGCTGGTTCTCTTTTACAGCACAAATAGCTTTTAGTGCTTTAGGCCCAAATCCTGATGGATTGCCCCTCTTGAGTCTGGACCCCAACCCCGTCCACTGAATTTGGACTAGTTGAAGAATAACCTGGATGGATTCTTTAAGAAGCTGCTGCTGCTGTAAATGCTGCATAAGGTGGAAAAACCATAAATCAAAGTAGATGAAGCAGAAGGACTCACTTCCTCTGTTGTTTGTTGCACTCAGAGTGACCATCGTTACATCATTAATGTTTTATCAGTAAAAAGTTTAAAAAGTCAATACTCTAAGATGTGTCAGCTGTTTTTAACGACTTGAGGCGCTCAGAGGTGAAAATGGAGAAAATGTTTCCAGTGGAAACAAAAAGTGTTGAAGCATGAACTGATCCCTAACAAACACTGAGGCCTCTTATTCTGACCGTCCTGTAGATACATACAACACGCTGGGTTCTCTGACCATGACTTCACTCAGACTCTTCTGTTTACTGTAAACCATCACTGCCTTCACACTGCAGCTTCTCAGTGTCACAGCCTTTCTCAAAGTGAGGTACGTGGACGAATCACAGAATTAAATATGAATTAAATAAAGTCAAATTACAGACGCGGTCACGCTGGCCATCCAAACCGAGCTGAACTCACCTGTGTCACCATGAAGCGTCTGTTCACATGCAGCGTCTGTTCACATGAAGCGTCTGTTCACATGCAGCGTCTGTTCACATGAAGCGTCTGTTCACATGAAGCGTCTGTTCACATGCAGCGTCTGTTCACATGCAGCGTCTGTTCACATGCAGCGTCTGTTCACATGAAGCGTCTGTTCACATGCAGCGTCTGTTCACATGCAGCGTCTGTTCACATGAAGCGTCTGTTCACATGAAGCGTCTGTTCACATGAAGCGTCTGTTCACATGAAGCGTCTGTTCACATGCAGCGTCTGTTCACATGCAGCGCGGTCTCATCAGAGTCAGCAGAGTGAGACACAGAACAGGATTACAACGTTCGTGACTTTTTGGCTCATGTTAAGATGTTTTGGTCTAACACAGCCCTCTGACAAACTGTCATGTTTTAATATGCCATCATGTCCGCGTGCTTCGAGTTATATTTGTGATAGTTTCTTTTAGTGTCTTACACCTAATTAACAGTGTTAATATTCAAACTGTGTGTTTCTATTGTTTGAAATAATTAAACTGCTTACTGAGAATAAAACCCTGAGCTCATTACTGAACTGTGCATTGATTAAGCTGAACACTCAGGTCGATTGCACTACTTGACTAACATGGGTCATCATGGTGGTACTTGGTGTAGAAAGTTTGAGAACCACTGCAGTAAATTCATGACAGTTTTTAAGGTATCAGAAAAGAAAGTTTTGGCCTTCATGAGATAAATAAATGTGTATTATCATGTTGATTCATATGTCTGATGGTTTCAGTCTTAAGTAAATAAAGTAACTGAGCTTTCTTGGTCATTTGCATCATTCCTGCACTGATCTTCTCTCTCCTGCCTCTTCTCTAGGATTGACAAGTCCACCGTGTCTGCACTGAAAGCCTGGTAAGAGTTTGATTTAAAGCTTATTTTCAACTTCTTGCTTTCATAATTTCTGAACTAATGTTGATATTTAGTCAAGATTTTAATGATTTATTTAAATGGGCAAATGAAGATATTCCTGGTAAGAGTTAAAATGTATGAAGCTGTAAATTTAAAATGTTGCCTTAAACCATCTCTACCAGTCTCCAGACTCTAATTCTGTGATTAACACATCAGCAGTTTACCTGATCGATTTTTACAAAAAAACCAAAACCAGTGAAGTTGGCACTTTGTGTAAATTGTAAATAAAAACAGAATACAATGATTTGCAAATCCTTTTCAACTTATTGAAAGACTGACGGCATCGTTTAATACACAGCAAAGACGAGATAGTTAATGTTCAAACTGAGAAACTTTATTTTCTTTAGCAAATAATCATCAACTTAGAATTTAATGGCAGCAACACATTACAAAAAGGTTGGAACAGGCTCATGTTTCCACTGCGTTCCATCACCTTTCCTTTAACAACACTCAGTAAATGTTTGGAACTGAGGAGACCAATTATTGAAGCTTTGGAGGTGGAATTCTTTCCCATTCTTGACTGATGAACAGCTTCAGTCCGGGGTCTTCGTTGTTGTATTTTGTGCTTCATAATGCTCCATACATTTTCAATGGGGGACAGGTCTGGACTTCAGGCAGGCCAGTCTAGTACCTGCACTCTTTTACTACGGAGCCACGCTGTTGTAACAGGTGCAGAATGTGTCTTGTCATTGTCTTGCTGAAATAAGCAGGGACGTCCCTGAAAAAGACGTGGCTTGGATGGCAGCATATGTTGCTCCAAAACCTGTATGTACCTTTCAGCATTAATGGAGCCTTCACAGATGGTCCAGTTAGCCATGCCATGGGCACTAACACACCCCCATACCATCACAGATGCTGGCTTTGAGACTTTGACCTGAGAACAATCCAGATTGTCCTTTTCCTCTTTGGCCTGGAGGACACCACGTCCATGATTTACAAAAACAGTTTGAAATGTGGACTCGTCAGACCACAGCAGACTTTTCCACTTTGCGTCAGTCCATCTCAGATGAGCTCGGGTCCAGAGAAGCCGGCGGTGTTTCTGGGTGTTGTTGATATCTGTCTTTGTCTTTGCATGGTAGAGTTTGAACTGTCACTTGTAGATGTAGTGATGAACTGTGTTAACTGACAATGGTTTTCTGAAGTCTTCCTGAGCCCACGTGGTTCCTTTACACAGTTTTTGATGCTGCTTTTATACCCAGTCATTGTTCCCACCTGTTCCCAATCAGCCTGTTCACCTGTGAGATGTTCCAAATAAGTGTTTGATGAACGTTCCTCAACTTTCTCCGTGTTTTTTGCTGCTTGTGCCAGAAACATGTTGCAGACATCTAATTCCAAATGAGCGAATATTTGCAAAAAAAACAAAGTTTACCAGTTAGAACGTTCAGTATCTCGTCTTTGCAGTGTATTCAATTGAATATACGTTGAAAATGATTTGAAAATTACTGTATTCTGTTTTATTTACGATTTACAAAACGTGCCAATTCACTGGTTTTGGGTTTTGAGTATTTTCTGTCGTTCTTGAAATTGATCTGTTCACTTCATTTTCAAGACTTTAAACTGGAGGTAAAATCTTCAGCTGGGAAATTCCAAACTCAACTTTTTCTCCTGCACTTTCTCTAAAAATATTTTTATAATTCTAATAAATCACTGAAAAACAGTTTCCTTTGTTTCATCTCAGTTTACTGCACAACTGTCTTTAATTTACACATCTGGCATCAGCATTTCTCAAACATCATAAAAATCAAAATCAATGTCAAAACAACCAAGCAAACAGAAACTGTCATAAATATAGTTAAATATCAAATTAAAATTTTATCCTGCCATGAAAAAAAAGTCAATATAAAACAAAGAAACGTCATTCTAATAAAAACATAAAGTCAACAGTAAATTCAGCAAACAATATAAGGCTCTATAACACTATCAGGCTCCTCTGCTCCTCTTCCTGTCACTCAATGGGGTCAAAGAGGAGCCTGAAGAATCTCACACTCCAGCCCCATGACAACGACACTTTTTCAACTTACCGTCACTAGTTTTGTCTCTTGGCTCCAAGTCCTTCATGGGTTCTGAAAAGTTACTAAATGTAACAACAAAGTCAACTGAAAGCACGGGGTTGCAGAACCGCTCTCAGTGAAAAATACAAATATGATTGGCCGATAGCGTCACATGGGACGCTGCTCCTTAATGTTGCCCAGAAGACTAACTTTAACCTGTCTGCATTCGCTCACAAGGCCGGAGGAGGATCAATCATTTTCCAGGATAACTTCATCGTTTCCAGGACATCTGACTTTTTTTTCTCATTTCCACATTTTCCATTATTTGAATTTCAAAACAAATTTTAGGTCCAAAATATATTATCAGTGTCAAGCACTTCCCCTCAGTAACCCACTGACCCCCGTTAGTAGCATCAGACAGAGACGATGATTAAAGGGTCGTTTCTCTTCTCAGGTACAGCAGGGTAGGGAAGGGTTCTCCAGGGTTCTCCAGGGTTCTCCAGGGTTCTCCAGGGTTCTCCAGGGTACTGGAGGCTTCCTGTGTCTCAGGCTTCTCTCACATTCTGAATTCAGCAGCATGGACGGCCTGCTGATGGAGCCAGCTGAGGTTGTGTTTACAGTTTCAAGTTAAGATTTGAACCAAGTTACTGTCGGTGTCATTCAGACCACTGTTAAAGTTACATTAATAAAGAAAATACAAACCAAAGAAACTTGTGAGCTCTGCTTTAAGGCTACTTCCCCCAGACGTTAGCATCATATTAGCTGCTAGCTTTCACTAATAACCATCAAGCAATAAACATCAATGTGAGGGCTTCGTTCTGTCTGTCTAGCTTTAGGACACTGTGTTATTTTTATTTCTTCCCACTTTGTTCCCTTTCTCCGTCTCCTCTCCGTCTCCTCTCCGTCTCCTCTCCGTCTCCTCTCCGTCTCCTCTCCGTCTCCTCTCCGTCTCCTCTCCGCCTCCTCTCCGTCTCCTCTCCGTCTCCTCTCCATCATTAAGTCTTAGTGGTCGGTCGTCTCTCTTTTTCCCATGGTTACCGAAACACACATCTCCTCATTAATAATTGTATTATCAAACCTTGTGTGTTCTTTCAGCTTGCAGTGTGTGTGTGTGTGTGTGTGTGTGTGTGCGCACGCCCGCATGTGTGTGTGTGAGACAGAGAGAGAGAGAGAGAGAGAGAGAGAGAGAGAGAGAGATAGAGAGAGAAAGGCAAACACATGCATCTGCTTTATTGGGTTTGTCTTGAAGTGGGGCTGAATGAGGGTGAATGAATATTAAAAGAGGACAATCAGGCATAATGAAGCAGAGAAAGGATGAAACAGGGAGCGAGGGACTGAAAGTCAGTGGTTGAACCTGATACACTTCTGAATACGGTCTGAAAATGCATCGCAAACTGTGGTAAGTAATCACTATCCGTCCTATAATTTCATTGCCAACATGATTTTAAATCTATTGTCCGGTTCGTCTTCTTTGTCTGTAATCAGCCTCTGAAGTGACACATCGAACCTGTGCTCTACCCATGGATGAGTTTGACAAGCTGAGATGTACATCATGTACGTTTGCATCACAAGCTGTCATTGACTTGTATTTTCAGACCCCATGATTCATGTTCAGCTCCATTCAAATGAATCAGCAGGACATAATAGTTTCACCTGATCAGGGTTTGTGAACACAGGGACGCTTCTCCTTTAAGACCTCTCTGCTGTAATATCCCCTCTGAGAAGTTGTAGGATGTGTTCAAAGTGGAAGAGCTGACAGAAGAGAGCCGTTCATGTCTTATGATTCTAAGGTTAACAGTTTCTTGAGTGGTGATGTGGGTTCCAGCAGTCATGATACGAGTATATAAAGCTGTGACTGTAACTGAAAGCTTCATTTTGACTGAACTCATATCAGTAACTGTACTTCCTGCTTCATCATATCTTAAAGGATCGTAAATGCATGTAAAGAGTAAAGAAACACAGAACAGGCTGGATAAGAGACAGAGCGTCATTATTTCTGCAGTCTGTTGTATGAGCTCTCTCAGGAAATTTGATGGCTCAAATCATAAAACTGTTCAGTCAATATTGTTCTTACAGCCTCATCATGGATCAGCTTTGTTTTGTTAAAGAAACTTCAAACCACGTCCAGAGTGACGTCAGAGAGCAGCTGGTTTCAGGGCCCAACATTTGCTTCTGTTCGGATCACGTTTTCAGGTAGATTTCCACAGTGTGATGTAACACATGCATACACTCAGTCATTAACACCTGTGTCTACTGTGTGTGTGTGTGTGTGTGTGTGTGTGTGTGTGTGTGTGTGTGTGTGTGTGTGTGTGTGTGTGTGTAAGACAGAGAGGGATAGAGGAAAACTACAGCCAGTTGTTCAAGGCCTGTTCAGTTTCTGAACCTATCGTTTTACTTTTAGTATTTCTGTTCAACATGTTAGTTTCAGACGGTGAGAAGTGGGTCTCTGTTCCACTGTGAGACCAGGACTAAAGACAGTTCATCTGTCTGTCTGAGGGGTTGTGAGACAGGCTGGAAGAATGTCAAGAAGAGGAAGCTTGAACTTGAAACTGAGCAAGAAATGTAAAGAAAATGTCAGACTGAAGAGGTTGACTTTTTCATGAGCTTTTGGTTATCAAGCGGAGGTGTTGGTGCGTGTCTCCACGCTATCTGTCTGCCACCATCGTTGTTGTTGTTGTCCAGTTCGTTTATGGCAATTAAACAATACAAATGGAATCTGCATGCACAAAATGGAGAGTGACGTCCGCATTTCCTCTGAAAATCTGGCTTGCCATCGACACGGCAACTGTGGCTGCAACGAATCAGAAAAAATCAGAGTAAATGAGAGGCCAGAACGCAACAATACTTTTGCATTTCATCCTAAAACTGATTTTGTGTAAAAAGACCCTTAGAACAAGGGAGGGGGGGGGGGGGGGGGGTTATGCCTTTATTTAGAACAGGACAGTGGATAGAGGAGGAAACAGGGTGAGAGTGGGGACTTGAACCCGGGTCGCCCGCGTATATGGACCTTAACCACTGGGCCATCTGCGCTGCACCAACCTTTTTCAACTTTGAATTTTTTTTATTTTTTTAAGGAGCTCCATGGTGACTCGTGCTATTTTTAGAACATGCCTCATGGGCACCTCACATGGTCACTGCGGGCAACCAGGTGCCCACGTGTTCTGTGTTGGCTTCCCCTGACTTAGAACATGCTCAGTGTGTCCACAAACACCAACATGGTCGCACAGCTCTCTGGTTAGACTGAGTCTGTACACACTGCACACCAGTGACTCACTGGTTGAATGGATTGTCCCTTAGTGGTTTTATCCCAGTTCCTAATACTCACATGTTGAAGCTTCCTAAGACACTGAACCCTCGAGCACTGCTACAGCTTTTTCCAACAGTATATGATGTTAATGATGTTGAGTTGAGCATTGGTGGGCAGCTCAACACTTCGCTCAGCAGCCTCTGCTGACAGAGTGCTGAAAGGATGATGATGATCTGTAGGGTAAAAGCACTTAAAGTGGTCAGAGGACCACCGCTCGGTGTGATTTAGTTTCCTTTTTATATCTTTATATCGTTAAACAGAAAGCAGTGTGTATAGAAAGTAGTAGAGAAACCAAGACCATGAGGTTTGAGTTACAATGTGAGTCCTCGAGAGCATCAAGAGAGGAAGTGTGATGCATGTTTTAAAGAGGCTGTGAGGACCATGTGTTGCAGCAACACCTTTTGGCTGGTGCACTGCCGTGATGACGTGACTCTTAAGATGATGGAAATGTTCGTTCATTCAGTATTTTTACATCCAGCTGGACTCATGGGAAACTTTCAAAGTGAGCTTTGCAAACAAATTCACATTTATTCACAAAGTTCACCCATCACCTCTTTCTAGCTGAATTTTCTCACTGTTTTTGGTCAGTCAGTCGTTCTGTGTGGTCTTCTCTCTGCTCACTTCTTCTCTCTTTTTCTGGTGTGTCCATTAGAGGGCGACAACACCATGTGTCACAGTACTTAGAGAAATCAGTGGACAGAGACTGAACTGCAGAAACTGGTCACTTGAGGGAGCACTTTCTCTCTTTCGCCTCTTTACATGACTACCTGTTGAAACTGGTGTTCAGTGCAGCTCAGTGAAGCCTTCATCCATCATAAAACCAACGTCCACTTTTTTATTTACACTGACTTAGTGAAAGTATTGAAAAATCATTTAAAATACTTTGTTTTAGTCTTTGATAATGAAATGTGTGATTATTATTATTATTATTATTATTATTATTATTATTATTATTATTATTATTATTATGGGGGAAAGGCTCTACATTATTTAATTATAAATTATCATTGAAAAGTCTGTTTAAATGTCACAAGGTTTACCTGAATTCAAGTTTGTTTATGTGAGAAGGTTGCCATAAAATGGGATGTGTGTTTAGGTAGCATCCTATAGGGGGCCAAGGATGTTGCCATGGAAACAGAAACTGGGATGGTCCACTTTAGTTTATTACCATGGTGATAGGCCCCAGTTGTCTCGCCTTTCAGACAGACTTCATTGTCAGTGCATCAAACATAACCACTGGAGGAAAAGCAGACTCGCCTGTAGCAACCTCAGTGTGTTTCCCCCGTTGATGTTTCACCTGTGTGTGCATGCAAAACAAAAAGAGGGAGATGCATAGGATTATGACATGACAATAAAATAATGAGCTGTCCGTCTAAAAACCAAGTAAATAACCACTGAAAATCCCTCATTTACTAATACCAACCAGCAAAACTGTTTCAGTTTAGAGACAAATCAGAGTCTTACTCAAAGAAATACGTCTGGCTGCTGATTGTTACCAGACTGAATGAACTAACAGGGACTTTTTCATGTTGAAAAGTAAATGTTTGTGAACCGCTTGATGCATCTGGAAAAACACAATGAAGGCTCATAGAGTGTGTATGAATACCAAAGCTGTATGTATGTGTGCTTGAATTTATATTTCATAGCTTTGAATTAACTTCCTGTTTGGTCAAACCAGAAATGTATTAGACCACCTGTCACACAAATGTAACCCTAACCCAAAACCACCGAGCATCATGCAGTGCTTTAACTGTGACTCTCTTTCTTAGAGATCTCCCTGCAGTTCACCATGTTTAACAGGAGTGAAGACTTTCAAAGTGATTTTATGTTTTTGTTCCCAATTATGATCCAGAAAAGTGGAATTCTCTGAGCAGTCAGTCATTTTTTTAAACCAAAACAACAACAAAAATACAACTTCTAAAACACTTTTTTCTGTTAAGGAACATAAGTAAATATGTGTAATGGGTCAATCAAAAAATGATGCTGTGTTTTACTTTTATCTGCCCTTTTTTGTAAAACAGAACATTTCAGATAAATAAATTATAGATCATATATTCAGTCAAAGTCTGCTTTCCTTGTACTTTTTCCATTATTTCTGAAACATTCATTGCCACGAGTGTCCCTCTGTGCTCTGCTGGTGAAGCACATATCTTGTTATTCTAAAGTCCCCCAGACAACCAGCTACCACCTCACTTTCAGCAAATATTTACTTGTTGCAGTCTGCCTGATGCTGCACACACTCACACAGAAGAGTAGCTGATAAGTGCACCATCTGGACTGAGTGCTGGCTGTTAAGAGCTCATAAAACAGACCCTCACAAGCAGGGGCCAATGAGCAGCAAGCTTTGGAGAGTAGGTAAACATCACACATACGTTCACTTCTGCATTCACCAAGGCACAGTTGCATATTCTCCCACCCACATGCACTTCCTGAACCATCGGGGATGTAGGAGGGGGACAGATAGAAGGCAAGGAGGCTGTTCCTGTTCTGGTTCTGCACACGTCTCATCTTTTGGCCCTCGGTGACTTCCTGTGAGGAAAAATAAATACAGGACAGGTTTTTGTTCACCTGAAAACGATTCCTGCAGTTTCACCTGCATCAGTACTGTAAAACACATCCTATTCCTGTGTGTCACGAGCAAGGGGCAACATCAGGGTTAAAAATAAACAACAAATAAACAACAAGAAAACAAACAAACAAAGTGAAGCCTTTACAGAAGTGCAGAAAGCTGCAGTTCATCAATTATCCACTTGAGGCGAGCTACACAAAGACTGGCCAGCAGCATTAAGCATGTGTGTGTGTGTGTGTGTGTGTGTGTGTGTGTGTGTGTGTGTGTGTGTGTGTGTACAGGTCATTTTTGCCTTACAACTTTCTTATGATTTATGCCAGTTGGACATGTGTTAATGTTTGATAGGATTACTCTTATCATGGCTGTGTGAATCATCTCTCATGTGATTTACAAATAACAATCTGTGTCTGTTTTCCATCCACATAAATTCTCTGTTGGAGGAAAAAGCAAAGTCAGTTTTATTACATCAAAGAACTTCAAATAAGGCCCAAAGCGGGTCAAATATAGGTTTAATTCAAAGTATTAATGAAGCCATATCCTTTTTGCAGTTGACTGCAGCAAACCTCAGTCTTAAAAAAAAAAAAAAAAAGTCTCTCAGTCGACTAAAAATGTTTTCTGATCCCTCTGAGCTCTTTCATCAGACACCGTGTTGGAAAACGTGGCTGAAAGAGTAACTGAGGGAAGACTTCACCCCAGGTCATCTAGACAGTGGTGATATTGTACAATATTGACTGTCTCTAAACGTCTAAATGCAACATCATTACTGACAGAATGTCCAGAAGATCAGCACAGGTGTGAGTAGAAAGGTCGACTTTCTCTCCCTCTTTCTTTTGGTCTCTTGTGAAATGTTACGATTTGAGCCTCGGCTGAACTCTCTGTCTCTCTAGTGACACTGAATAACTCCATCTGTTACACTCTGAACACGAACCTGCTGCACACTGAGGCCAGAAAGAAAGTGAATTTAGGATATTTAGGATATTTATAGTCATAAGATCATTTATAAATTATGCAAATATAGTAGTTTCACATTATGCAACCAGGGGATACACCTTCAGAAAATGCTGCTTCAGTTTGCAGCTTGACTGGCCTCTTACATAAAGCACTGACTCTTACAGACTCAGGAACATGAGAGTCTGCCTTACCCTCTGATGTTGTAGCATCATCTAACAACAGGTGAGCTTTGATGACATTTACATATTCTTTTCTTTGCCCTTTACGGTTGGACCAATGTGTATCTGAAGGTGTGCAAATGACTGCTGAACAACCTCCATCCCGTCCCTCTTCTCTCCTCCATCTGTCGCCTCTTCACTAACACATGGTGTCTTGTTTTGCTGACTCAACAAGGCCCCAGGCTCTGTGGGTTACATGTATAATCATATAATATGCATTGTGGTGTAATGTGAGCCTTTATTGAGCTGAGGTTTTACAATAGCTCAGAGAGAAAGAGGGGTGCAGTGCATGACTGACGCCTGATGAAGGATAAAGCAGAGGATCAAAAGTGAAATGACGTTCACACTGATTGTACACAGAAGCATGTTGTGGTCCATTCACTTAACACATGGCAGTCTCTGATGTCCCAACTATCTCTCCAAACACTGGCTACTAATAGCACAGAGTAATACAGAGTATAATGTAATATAATGTAACATTAGATTAGATTAGATTACATTAGATTAGATTAGATTAGATTAGATTAGATTAGATTAGATTACATTAGATTACATTAGATTAGATTAGATTAGATTAGATTAGATTAGATTAGATTAGATTAGATTAGATTAGATTAGATTATGGATAAATACATAGGATTTCATTACATTGGACAACAGTAGACTTTCTGGTGGGATACGTGTGAATTATGGTTTAAGCAAGATAAAAAAAACCCACAAACCTCTGTGGTTGCTTCACATATATGTACATATTTATTCATTACTTTTGAAGTATAAAGATTGAGCAGACATCCTCTGAGGCATGACTGTTTCTGTCCCTTCTTCATTCTTGATTAATTTCTGACTTCTCAGAGAATCCCAGAGTGCAGCAGTGATCCACTCTGTAGGGACTCAGCTTGGCAACTGGAGAGTCACTGGTTCAAGCCCCTGTATGGACCAAGATTGGAACTTGTGTTGATAGTTTGAGAGGTGTAAGCATAAGTTCCTCAGCACTGTCAATGTGCCCTTGAGCAAGGAACCTAACCCCCAGCTGCTCAGGTGTGCTGAGGGTGCAGGGCCATTGCTCTGTGCTCTCCATCTGTGCAAAAGTGCTGTTTGTGTTTCTGTGTAAATACAGCATGATTCAGAGTGTTGAAGTTGACTTTTACCAAGAGAATTAATTATAAGTTAATTATAAGTATATCTAAAAAAAAAACTGAATTAACTGAACTAGTTTGAAATTCCTCATTTTTTTCACTAAGAAAGAAAGTTTGATATATATATATATATATATATATATATATATATATATATATATATATATATATATATATATATATATATATATATATATATGTCGTATATCTTATGTTATTAAATAGGATATTCTGTCTTACACTGTCAGTGCTGTCTGTGGAACTGGGACTTTGTCATGTGTACATGAACTTGATGATCAGCTATTCTCCTGCTCTTGTGCAGTATAATAACTGGCTTTTGTTTCTTTGGAGGAAGAGGAACAGAAAGCTTGCAGCAGTAAAACCCTTAAATCAATAATTCACTTCTTTCTGTTTGTTTGCATCTCTGATGAGATGGTATAACAGTGATTTGTGAAGCTGTTAAATTTAACAGCTGTGGGTCTGGGAAAGTTCTCAATCAGATGCTTGATTTTTTTTTTATTTTTTTGTTGAAAGGGAGGTTATTCCAATAAGCTCCACATTATTCAGACTAGAAAGACAAACAGCATCAAAACCATGGAAACAACAATATAAAGAGAGTGAATCTCAGACTTTCCCTCACGATGAAGTCATATAATGTTAGTTTCATATACTGACAGTCATTAAAAACTTTGAGGCAATACATTGTAAAATAATCTTTATTTGTCACAATCCAAAGCATTTTTATGACATAACAGCAACAGTGACGTCTTACCAACAAAATAAAGAAGAAAGAAAAAGTGTCTTATGCACATTTCTCAAAGAAAACAGAAAAAAAGACGATTGTCAAGAAACACAAATTTCACAAGATCAGTAAGAAGTGTTCCCTCCATCAGCATTCACACAGGCGGTGATGCGCTGACACATGCTCCTCACCAGTCGTTGAATGTTGGCCTGTGGGATCCTGAGCCACTCCTCCTGTAGGGCCTGGATCAACTGTTGCCTATTTCCAGGACGGGCAGCCCGACTGGCCACTTGCCTCCCCAGTTGATCCCAGAGGTGCTCAATTGGGTTGAGATCAGGTGAGTAAGCAGACCAGGGCGACACATCGACTCTTTGTGCCTCACTTCACTGTAAGGCAGCCCTGCCTGCACCATCCCCAAGGCCAGCAGTCGTTCCTCATGAGTTAGGCGTGGCATTTTCACATGCATGGGAATAAAACTGGTGGCCTTTTTGTGACCATTATATAGTCTTTCCAGACCACTCCTTAAATTAAACAGATTCATAGGGTATATTGCTCAAATGACATGTGAATGACATTTCTTCATATTGTCCCCCTGATGTGCAGTCAAGCCTGACCAGTGAACAACTCATCAATTTCAGACATAATCACACAACTCAGGCACAGACAAAACAAATGGATTTGCTCCCTTCAGTATTTGCACCCAAAATAAAAACTTTGTACCTCAAAGTTTTTAATGACTGTCAGTATATAATAACAACTAACAACAAATGACTAAAGAAAGAACGGACCCTGTCACATTTTAGATCCAAACTGTAGATTCATGGAAATACGACAGAGCAGGTTGAGTAAGACTTATCTACACACAGTCATAGAAGCACGTTTGAATGTGAAAGGTTTTTATTTTGTCCATTAAGACCATTAAATCACCTGAACCCAGAATGAGATCCCATTGTCAGATCAACCTGGGACACCTGGATATCAGGTAATTGCTGTGGTTGAGGAAGATCACGTTTCCTTTGCTTCCTTTGTTTCCTTTGTTTCCTTTGTTTCTTTAGTTTCTTTGATTTATCATGGGTTTGGGATTGAAGCTGTTTGTTTAATGACACAATGACATTTTCATTTTGCTCTTGTTGTTTCTTCCATGATGCCTGTCCCTTTGCTCCCAGCTTGGCCCTGCTGTTGGCACTTTTTATATAGCATGCAACTGTAGACACTCACACAAATCCATGCAATAGATACGGAGAGCTGTAAAGGGATTTCACATACAAGTGTCATGATGAGCTGTCTTTCTATTTTTATGCCAGTACTGCACATGGAGGCTTTGAAAAAGGTGACAGAGAAAAAGGCGGGGGGGGGGGGGGGGGTGCATGTGAGGGGGGGGGGGGGGGGGGGGGCATGTGAGGGGTGGGGGGTGCATGTGAGGGGGGGTGCATGTGAGGGGGGGGGTGCATGTGGGGGGGGGGTGCATGTGAGGGGGATAGAGTACTTACACAGCTGTAGTTGTGAAGGTCATTTTCTCTGGTGGGTCTGCTGTTTGGTCAAGCATTAAGTGTGAACATGAATGTGTGTGTTATGTGTGTACTTTGGAATCAAAGTCTAGGCCTCTTATCTGGACCACTATGATTTCAAGGTGTAATAAATGTTCCTCTCTCAGATTACAGAGTTGTTTTCATGCATTTGTCTGCAGAGGAGCATCAGAGTCACTAAGTTGTATTGATGATGATTCTGTCCAGAGAAACACGTGTGAGTCTGTGTGTGTGTGTGTGTGTGTGTGTGTGTGTGTGTGTGTGTGTGTGTGTGTGTGTGTGTGTGCGTGTGTGTGTGTGTGTGTGTGTGTGTGTGTGAAAAACTGAGGACTTCTGACTCCTGACAAGTTAACAATAATTTTGAGGAAAGTGAAAATTATTCTCAAGGATAAGTGTTGGCCTTTCTTCAATGAATTATAAAATATGTATCATGTATAATCTTATGTTGGTACACTTTATAGTAAACTCAACCACTAAACTGTATTTACTCAAGCTCAGTGACGCCTGTAAACCAGGATTTGACACAAGAAAATGTCACACCTGTAGGTGTGTAAGAGGGAATAAGAGAGAGAGGTGAGGGTGGATTATAGGTGTGTCTAAGAGTGAACATATACAGGTGTTATTTCTCCCCTCCCCTTGATGACGCACAGTAGAACCCTGGTGGAATGGCAGTGTGTGTGTGTGTGTGTGTGTGTGTGTGTGTGTGTGTGTGTGTGTGTGTGTGTGTGTGTGTGTGTGTGTTTTGTTGTTGTTGTTGTTTTAATCCATCTCTTGGGGCATGTCATAGTTCAGCTTGTTTGCTTCAACCCAGTAAACCAAAGGAATAATGATCCATGTTGTCTGAATCAAAATCACAAATTTACAGGTTTTGGTTGGAAAACCTGCCAGTGGCAGGAAACATAAATGCACCAAGCCTTTCTCAGGCAGTCGTCAAGGGAATACAGCCTTGGGATCCTTTAGGCAGATCCTCCAGCAGCTGTCTGGTTGCCATAGTGCTGATCACTCACAGGAAGAGCGACGCATGAGGAGAGAAACAAGACCTTCCAGTTAATTGTTTCTGAGCTTGTTGTTGCTCGTATCCTTCCTCAATTCCTCTCTAGTCGATGCCAACTGATTATTGATATCTTATCCATTAAGAAGGGTCATTTTGAGCCCCCCTCACACACACACACACACACACACACACACACACACACACACACTCCCCTCACATATATCTGCACTATAAACACTTCACACTTGAGCGCTACCTCACATATTTAGCAGTGCTACATTTGTCTGCCGTAGTTTCCTGTGTTGATACTTGTGTTTGTATTGTTTATTTTTTGTGCTGGTCAAATGATTTATTTTTTACTTTGATATTCATTGGGCTTAAATCGGGACCTTAAGAGTAAAGTTTGGTGCTATCCATGTGTGTAAATGTGTTACTATGACAATAGAGCTTCTTGAGTATTTAAGTTTATTGTAAAATAGCGTTAAAAAGTATATACATGCAATGCTGCCCCAAAGTATGACATCATTTTTTTAAAAAGTAATATCATAAGATCTACACTATACTCATATCTGGCTGTTATGAAGCCAGGGCAATAACATGGCATCTTAAAACTGTTAGGACTGTGGCTCAGTGGTAGAGCTGTCATCTCTCACTGGGTAGGTAGAGGGTTTGATTCCCAGCTCCTGCAGTCACATGTCGAAGTGTCCTTGAGCAACACTCTGAACCCCAAACTGCTCCCAGGATCACGGATGCAGGATGCTAACAGGATCACGTCACTCTCCTTATTCAATTCATGACAAAAGCAAAAGAGAAAAGAAATTAGACAGTAGACTGAATACCTTTATATATACCTTTGAAAATAACAGAAGCTTGCAGGCAGATATTAGTCAAAGAAAGAAAAAAAAATCAAGGTAAACCAAAAAAAAGTCAAACAGCAGATATTAGGTGGTAACAAAAATGCAGTGAGGAGAATCATGTGACTTATTTTCCCTGGGGAGTGCACAAAGCAATGCCCCCCCCCCCCCTCTTTCTACCATACAGTCTCTCGTAATCATTTTTCATTTCTTTGGGTGACATTTCAGTTCTGGTGTCCTTGGACATGTACACAGGCAAGAGGCTGGTAAGCCTGCTTGAACTGAGATTTGACATGATGGGACAGAGTGTGTTTGTCAGACAGTCGGTATGTGTGACTGTGAAATAATGAATCCAAGCTCAGCTAGTGCAAGGTCAAAGAGATTAATCTAAAACTGTTAACAAGGTAAAAACAAGGGCAGGCAGAAATAAAGGGGGGTGCACAGCAGAGAGGAGGTGGAGGAAGAGGCGGTCCTTGAAAAGACTCCAGCCTGTAAGAAGGAGAAGGGAGGGGCTCAGCAGTGAGAATAGAGGTAGCAGAGCAGCAACAGACACTGAGGAAGAAAAACCAGAACATGTCAGAGAAGCAGGGAGAGGTGGGAAAGTAGAGAGAGAAATAGAGATGCAGTACCACCGTGTTTGTTTCTGCAAGGCAGTCAGCAGCGCCACACGGTCTCCTGTCGTCATGAAGCCTGATGTTTCATGGAGCTGCAATGCACAGCTTCCCTGCAAAGGCAGACAATGCAGATAGAAGTTCACCTTGAGCTGGGGTACAGCTGTGCAACTCTGGACCTCGGGGATTACAAGAAATGCTTATTGATCTCATCGACAAGAGCAGCAGAGGTTTTTTTTTGGGATCTGACAACCTGTCCAACCAGAAGTGTCTCATTTAATTTTTACTTTTTCAATTCCTATTGGATTTATATCATCTCTGCCAGAGAGACTCCAAACGGCTAATCAAGGAGCTAAAATTCAAACAGGTACTTTGGCAGAAACTAGCTAGCTGTTTCCAAACCAGACAGCATCCAGAACTAGGACTGTGACTAATCGCTCATACTGGAACCTCACAAAGACACAAACAAGCAGGTCCTTCAGCCAAAGGATCCTGGAATTGGCCTGACCTTGGATCACTTGTCACCTGAACCCCTACTGGCATCAGAAGAAGTGCCCAGCATGTCTCAGACCAGGGGGCGGTTCCACAACAAAAAAGCTGGCATTCGGGCGGCTGTGATCCTGATCGGGCTCCTGCACAAATCTCGAAAAGCTAAGGCAAAAGAGAAGGAGAGAGAGGAGAGTGAAGGGTTGGTGGATTTTTTCTTTCTTTCTGTTATGTCGCCTGATGATACTGATTTGAACAGAAGTGGAGTCATCAGTGAAGAGTCAACAGTAAAGTCTTGACTGCATCCAGTCAGAAATTAGACACATTTTGTAAATGTGCTCATCGGTATCACTGTGCACTTCTTACTGACTGCATCTGTGTTTTTAACTGAGTTAGTGGAAATAACAAGCAGAAAGGGGGGGGGGGCAGACAGAGAAGGACTGAGGCTGATAGAAATGCATGTGCTATTGGATCAACAGAATGGCACTAAGAGGATAAAATTAGAGCTGTGACATAAGAGAGAAGTGATTTCCAGTACTGACAGAGATGGGACGAAAAAAGGAAAAAACATTATCCTCCTTTTTGTGTCTTTCAAGGCAAAAATTTTGACATTTTATGCTGTGCCATGAGCATCAGTTAAAACCTGTTGATGTCAATAATGCTGGTGCATTAGCACATCATGCACACTGTAGTCCAGGATCAGTTATGTCTATTTAAAAGAATCCAGCAAACTAAAAATATAAGTGCAGAAAACAAATTTAAATAATGAGTCTACTAAAAATCTTTCAAAGAACCAATTTATACCCAAGTAAATACAACTTAAAGTCTTAAATTACATCTGTAAACCTAAATTACTTCAGTCTACTTCAAATTCTAGAAAACCAGCTGCATTAAAAAAATCCATTCATCCATCATCTTAAACAGTTTTGCGTTTTGGAAACAAACACCTGTGTACACATACTCTCACACCTATGGGCAGTTTAGAGTGACAGATTAACCTGATGGACTGTGGGAGGAAACTAGAGTACGCAACTCTCAAATAGATCAGGCAAGATTATGTAATCCAAGACTGAGCCCTCGAGGGTACTGCCTAAATACAAAACCCAAAACCAGTGAACCTGGTACTTTGTGTAAATCGTAAATAAAAACAGAATACAATGAATCCTTTTCAACTTATATTCAATTGAATACACAGCAAAGACGAGATAGTTAATGTTCAAAATCAGAAACTTTATTTTCTTTTGCAAATAATCATCAACTTAGAATTTAATGGCAGCAACACATTGCAAAAAGGTTGGAACAGGCTCATGTTTCCACTGCGTTCCATCACCTTCTCCTTCATCAACACTCAGTAAACGTTTGGAACTGAGGAGACCAATTATTGAAGCTTTGGAGGTGGAATTCTTTCCCATTATTGACTGATGAACAGCTTCAGTTGATCAACAGTCCAGGGTCTTCGTTGTTGTACTTTACGCTTAGTAATGCTCCATACATTTTCAATGGGAGACAGGTCTGGACTGCAGGCAGGTCAGTCTAGTACCTGCACTCTTTTACTACGGAGCCACGCTGTTGTAACAGGTGCAGAATGTGTCTTGTCATTGTCTTGCTGAAATAAGCAGGGACGTCCCTGAAAAAGACGTGGCTTGGATGGCAGCATATGTTGCTCCAAAACCTGTATGTACCTTTCAGCATTAATGGAGCCTTCACAGATGGTCCAGTTAGCCATGCCATGGGCACTAACACACCCCCATACCATCACAGATGGTCCAGTTAGCCATGCCATGGGCACTAACACACCCCCATACCATCACAGATGGTCCAGTTAGCCATGCCATGGGCGCTAACACACCCCCATACCATCACAGATGCTGGCTTTGAGACTTTGACCTGAGAACAATCCAGATTGTCCTTTTCCTCTTTGGCCTGGAGGACACCACGTCCATGATTTACAAAAACAGTTTGAAATGTGGACTCGTCAGACCACAGCAGACCGCCTGAGGGGTCAAAGGTCACGGGCATTCAATGTTGGTTTTCGGCCTTGCCGTTCATGTGCAGTAATTTCTCCAGATTCTCTGAACCTTTTGATGATATTACGGACTGTAGATGATCAAATCCCTAAATTCCTTGCAATAGCCTGTGGAGAAATGTTGTTCTTAAACTATTGGACAATTTGCTCACGCATTTGTTCACAAAGTAGTGACCCTCGCCCCATCCTTGTTTGTGAATGACTGAGCATTTCAGGGAAGCTGCTTTTATACCCAGTCATAGCACCCACCTGTTCCCAGTTAGCCTGTTCACCTGTGGAATGTTCCAAATAAGTGTTTGATGAACGTTCCTCACCTGTCTCAGTCTTTTTTTGCCACTTGTGCCAGAAACATGTTGCAGGCATCTAATTCCAAATGAGCGAATATTTGCAAAAAATAACAAAGTTTAGCAGTTTGAATGTTCAGTATCTTGTCTTTGCTGTGTATTCATTGAATATAGGTTGAAAGGGATTTGCGAATCATTGTATTCTGTTTTATTAACGATTTACAAAACGTATCAACTTCACTGGTTTTGGGTTTTGTATTATCCAAACCAAATACACCTAAAAGGGGGTTACACTGCATTTTTATCAAGTAATACAGCAAACAAGAACCAAAGGAATTCCTGATAACAAACAGTTTCAGTGTTAGGCCAGGTAAAGGTGTCACAGGTGTGGCATATGAAGATAATGAATAGACAGCATGGTTATTGCACAGATGTACATCAGGCTGGCCACAATAAAAGGGCACAAGATTTTTTTTAAGATGTCGGTGTCATTCAGTACCAGATTCTTTCTGATCATGTTCTGTACAATCAACTACGTGCATCACAGGTCTGTTCTGCAGTGCCATGCAGACACCTTTCAAGGTCAGATGCTCAAAGTTAACATGGGGCCCCCACGACAGTTACACTAGTTAGGGAGGAGTCCCAATTGTGGCTGGGTAATTCACACACTGCAGATCTAACAATAATAATAATAATAATAATAATAATAATAATAATAATAATAATAATAATAATAATAATAATTCCATGTGAAGAGACTGCCTAACCCTATTTAAACATGCAACCTTTATTTTTCTGTCCTAAGCAGTGCTGCATGATTTGGCAAAATTGGCCAAAGACAATCATGATCAATTTTTATTTATTTATTTAATTGATCTGATTTATTTGTATTTTTTGTTAAAGCTACAGCCTGATAATTAATTAATACAAACAAATAAGTGAAAATAAATCAAACATACTGGAGTGTGGGCTCACATCGTTCATGGCCCCCTGCTGCTTTGCTCAGTGTCGTGGTTGAAGCAACCCAGTCAGAAAGTCTGGACACGCCCCTGCTTGTGTTGCAGGTACGTCATGCTGCTTTGCTCGTCACCGGGGTTCAGTTAATGAAAGAGAGTTACAGCATGTTCAAATGAACACTGCAGAAAACCAACTCACTGGACCGGACATCAGTTCTTCACAAGCTCCCTTTGGTCTTTGGTGTCGCAGCTTAGCAGTGCTTAGCTACAGGCAAATCTGGGCTCATCAGAAGTGACGCGTCTTTCATGATCAATTCGTTGAAAACAAACATATCATACTGGTGAAAAAACTAAACTGAGTCACGTACTAAAAAGAGCCGTTCATTTATCAAGTTCAGTTACACTCTCCTGTCTTGCGTCTCTCCCTCTAGACTATAAGAGTCCCCAAAGCCCCCCTCCCTCTTCCAACAGGGCGGAGTCAGTTGGGAGCCCTGTGTCATGTGAGCCCGCCCCACAGCTTCCTCTCGTGTCTCAAAAATTGAGGTAGCAAATATTTTATGAAACATTTATGTTTCCAAAATGTTTGTTTTTTTGTCGTAATTTTACTCAGCTGACCATTTAAACATTTGATCGTGTTTCAGTCAGTACACTGTGTGTGTGTGTGTGTGTGTGTGTGTGTGTGTGTGTGTGTGTGTGTGTGTGTGTGTTTACCGAGGCTGGGGTGCAGTCTCGCACATTCAAGCTCTGTCAGTCAGTCGTTCACTGAACATACTGAACGGGAGCTCCAACACCAATCACTCAGCTGAAATGCAATCATGTACAATCATTGTTGAAATGCATGTAAACAGCTTAATCTGTCCAACAACAGATGAAGCATAACTCGATTGAAAAACACCTAAATAATGCAAGTCCTGTCAGACCTGATGCAGGACTTAGTTACAACTTTTGTGATTTTAATTGCCTGAAGGTCCAAATCTTATAATTGTGAGTTGGATCAGTAACAGCACAGGGGAAGGAATGGCATTCACATCATAAAGGTTTACAAGAACCGCACTGGCTGCTTCATGATGACAGTCTGAATGTAGAGCTCAGGGCTGAGCGGTTGATTCATCATAAACTATGGTACATCTGGGATCCATCCCATAGTGTCTCTGAATTTCATTAAAGATATGTGTGAAGTTTAGCAAATGGATAAAGCCCCCCCCCCCCACCCCCCCCCCCCCCTTCTAGAATGTGTTTGATGAAAAAGCAGATCCATTAAGACAAAGTCAGGAGTGGCAAACTTGTAGTTTATCTGGTCACCAAACTGAAACCCCCTGGAATGACTCCACATCATATATAAGACTGTTTACTTAAAGAGGCTGGGAGGACTGTCTGTCTGAAGTGGATCACAGCGTCCCCTTCTGGCTGGAATCATGCGCACACTGTGGTGATGTCATGACTCTTAACAAGGCATGTGTTTGTTTTGAAATGAATGGAGATCAGATCTTCTTTTTAACACTACTTTTCTTTGTTACTGGATACAGCGTGAGGAGGTGAGGTATTTATCAACAGTTACACAGAGCTGCTGTTTGAAACATGACAACAAGTAAACTTTGTTACTTTGTTCTGGAGTTTAGCAGCCAGGTGCTCTGAGACGTATCTGTAGGCTAACGTGTAACGTTAGTGAATCCTGATGTCCTGCTCATCGACCAATCAGAGCTAACGTAACCTCACTCTTCATTTTATTGACAGACTCTCAAGTTTGATCAGATCACTGCAGAATAACTGCTGCATGTGGGCTGGAATCAACATTATCATAAACAGATTAGCCTGTGTTTTAGCCTTTAGCTCATGGTTTAGCCTTTAGCTCATGGTTTAGCCTTTAGCTCATGGTTTAGCCTTTAGCTCCTACTTGATCAGTCTCCCATTTAGCTTTCCTCTGTCTCCTGTCTCTGTCATCCCTATAAAAACAGATCTGATCTCTCTTCTCCAGCGTGGTGTTATCATAGAGCCTGCTGTGAATCAGTCTGGGGCTGTTTGACCCCTTTAGGATGAGGCAAATATCTAGAAGAGAGACCTTTTCAAGATCATTTAGAAAGACCTCACAGTCCCTCACACATCATCAGTTGAAATATCAACTGATGATGTATGTGTGTGTGTGTGTGTGTGTGTGTGTGTGTGTGTGTGTGTGTGTGTGTGTACTAAATGTAAAAAAATACATGATAAAAAACCCCAATCATGACAACCCACATACTAGCATGTTCCAGCTTTTAATTCAGTGTGTCAGCAGCTCTCACTCCACTCACCTCTTTCAGTCTCACTAAATGTTCTTAGCTTTGTTGTGCTGAGAGCATATGCTGTCACACTAGTTGCTACTTTTTGACTTTGCTGGGTTTCTATTGATCAGCTGTCGGTGCATATCTTCTGAGTCCAACATTAGCTGAGTGGAACAGAAATTCTGCAGCGATAACAGAAAACGTGCATGTTTAATGCATCGTCTGGTGGGAGGAGCTAAGCAGAATGATGTGCATCCTTTGGAATGTTCATGAAACATGCTTAATTATTTAAACATTATTTAACCAGGAAAAAAAAACGATTGAAATTGAATCTCTTTTCCAACGGTGACCTGGCCAAGAGGCAGTGTTAGAAATCAATGTTCAACAAAGAAAACAAACACACATGCAGAACACACTGAGCACAAAGAGTGATCACATAAAACATAATGAGGTAAAAGACGGCAGCATTTGATTAAAACAAAGCAAACAAATCAAACAAATCAAACACCAGGGCAGGAGCAAACAGAGGATAAAAGATCAGCAATATTGTGCTTAAAGCAGGTCAAAGAGACCAGAGAGGCCAGCTTGAGCCTAGTTTGGAGGTCGTTCCATGACCAAGGGCCAAAACAGGACAGACTCCTACGACCAGCCTCAGTCCGCACTGAGGGGACGATGCAGCGCAGCCAGGTGCTGGATCTGAGGTTGTGAGAGTCTTGAGCAAAGACAAATTTAGATTTAACATATGAGGGCAAAGTGCCCAACAAGGCCTTATAAATCAAAACATACCAGTGCCTCATCCTGCGCATCGGTAGTGAGGACCAGCCCACAAGAGTATATAATGTACAGTGGTGAGTCCTAAAAGCAGAATTAGAAATGAATCTCAACACAGCGTGATAGAGAGGGTCAAGTTTTGCCAAGACAGTTGGACAAACAAATCTATACACAGTATCACCGTAATCAAGCTGTGACGGCAAAGAAAAACAGGATTTTAACCTGTAAAGAAAAACAACAATAAACTTAAGTTTCTTTGACAACAAATCAATATGCTGCTTAAGGTTAAGATTGACGTCCAGCCAGATACCGAGATACTTGTAAGTATCAACATACTCAATATTGGCACCATCAAGAGTTAAAATATGTCTCGGAGGCTGGGAGAGTACAGTCTTATATGGTACAAACACCATAGCTTTTGTCTTGCTCCCATTCAAAAGTAATGTAAAATCAATAAGCCCATGCTGCAGTTTATCAAAGTCAGACTGTAGATTAGAAAGTGCAGCATCAAGAGTAGGAGCACAAGCATACAAAATTATGTCATCTGCATACATATGATACGATGAATATGATGAGTGGACACATAAATTATTGACATATAACAAAAAAAGTATCGGTCCCAAAATGGACCCTTGTGGTACCCCTTTATCTAAGCTGACTTGGTCAGAAACAGTGTCACCTAGCCTGACCATGGTCTACTGTGTCGAATGCTTTCGACAGGTCTATAAATAAGGCAACACAGAACCGTTTCTTTTCAAGTTATTATATCAGACAAGATTCCAATGGGGAAATCAACACCACTGTTACATTGACCAGTGATTGAAATACAGCAACCAAGTAATTTGCTTATAGCTTGGGTCAAAGTATGAAACCAGACTGTCTGTTTTTACAAGCTTAACAAAGAGCCACTAACTTAATGAGCCACAGAGTCTGTCATTCTTTTTTGAGTCGTTACATGTGGAAGTGCAATAATTCATTCCATCCGAAATAAAATTATTAAAATAATAAAGTATATACCCTGAGATGTAAAAAAGTTGAAAACCAGCTCATTAAAGAGAGTAACTAGTAAATGTTAAGACTGTTAAATCCATTTTGTACACCAAAACCAAGTGGTCAACCCGTTAACATCCTTACACCTTATACATACATATTACATCTCCAATAAGCCTTGTGAGACGCTTACACTCTATGCTTTCCACTGAGCTGTTTCTGAAAACAGTTGGTCACAATGACTATGTAGATGCTCCTTGAATTCAGACCCTTCAGATGATGATGATTTGTTTACAAGTGTGAGAGTCAGAATGAGGATAAGCAAACAGACACTTTATGAAAGTGCTGTTGATTTTGTTGTTTTTCAGCTTTCTTGGAGAAAAGGGAGTAAGATCAGATAAGATCAGATAAGATAAGATCAGATAAGATAAGATAAGCTATATTTGTGCATCAGTTGTTGTAACATAAAAAAAAAAACAGGTAAAAGAATACAAGGTCATTCTTGATGTTGCATCCCGTCTTATATTATGGATGCTTCTGATGGGGGCCATGATTCTTCATTCTCTGTCTATTTCAGGGACATCAGGGTTAATGGCTCCCATCCTGTCGTCTTCTGTTCTGTCCTTAATGCTCTCCATCTCTTTACAAGTCTTGTCTTTCTTCCTTTCCCTGTCTCCAATTATTTTTCTCTTAACTCCATTAAAGAAACCATCAGCTGCATAATTGGCCAATTGGCATGAGCATCAGGCTCCTTATCAAGTTTCATAACAAATATGAAGTACAGCTGGAAACAGGCCTGAGTCGTTCACCCCTGTAGTTCATCTTCTTGACCTTACTTTGTGTGCCCTCTGTTCTTTATTTCTATCTTTACATCACCCTAATTTTCTGATTTTATCCCCTCACCCCCTCTTCACTTTTCAGTCTGATGTGTAATGATGATGTTCAGTTTTTTTTTCCTCTCACACAGTATCTTTCTGAATCAAAGCTTGGGCCCTATGATCTTCTGTTCTCATCATTCAGAGAAATCAATACACGGAAAAACAGGATGTACTATTATATTAACAATTGTCTCTCTTTCTCAAAAGTGCTCTCTCTCTCTCTCTCTCTCTCTTTCTCTCTCTCTCTCTCTCTCTCTCTCTCTCAACTCTCTCTCACACACACACACACACACACACACACACACACACACACACACACACACACACAACAGACATGATGGGATATGTGTTTAATGTTTGTTGAATGTTTATGCCAGTAGAAGATGAATGAATAAATATTCCATAGGTGGCTTCACTCACAGGGGGCCGACCAAACCAAACCAAACCAAACCAAACCAAACCAAACCAAACCAAACCAAACCAGCACAGCTGTGCTGTGTTCCTTGCAGCCAGCATTACCATGAATTGAAATAATGTAAGACAGACAATGCTCTTGACTTTCAGTAAATTTTCTGCCATGTATTGTTAGTTTCATTCAGTCCCTGTTTATTAGGGCCTGAGCCTGAGAATTGGGGCTCCTCCAGATTTTGTGCCTGCAGTATACTCAGAAACTCACCAAACTTTGCACAAAATTCAGTCACAGGGAAAAGTTATGATTCCAGTCCTTTCATGGCGATCCATGCTCTACAGCACCCCTTAGTGGATTCAAACTGCAGCCCCCCAGGCTACTTTCAGCTACGGGCCTGATTTTGGTGGGCACAACTATCATGCCAAGACCTACAAAAAAGGCTCTTATGACCATAGTGAATTCCGAACAGGAAGTTCAGAAATTGGACTTAAACATCATGTTTTTAAGATTTCTAGGATATGTGTTTGATCGTAATTGTCCCACAGTTTTTTTCTGGTCCTCTTGAAATTGTTTTTGTGTATACTACACACATTGACGATTAAAAGTTATTAAAGGAATTTTATTATCTCAATGGGCGTGGCAAGAGGAGGTGGATGATTTTTTTAGGCAAAATGAAAACAGATTGCTTGTAAAGTGTTGGATCTGGACCAAGACATACACACGTTCAGTGCCACAGCCCGACTGCATCAACATGGTTTTTTTTTTTCACCTTAAACTACAGTGCCCCCTACTGTCAACAGGAAGTTATATGTTTTACTCTGTGATTAAAAACTTCTCCATTTTTTTCAAGATCTTTTTTATTCTGCTCTCTAATGTCTTTCAGGCCTTCATGAAGCATCACTGATCAGGTCATGTCCTGTAGTTAAACAGTGTGTCCATGGTGACGCATCAAACTCTGATATCTCGCCATGAACCAGGGACTCATAGTAGCTCCTTCATTTAATCTCCAATCTGATTCAAATTTCACACACATGATCAAGGTCCACTTCCCAACACATCCATATGCTCATTTCTGTAGTACTGCAATAGCGCCATCCTGTGGAAATGCATGGTAGTATCTTTCACATATATTGTCCAATCTGTTTGAGGTATAATACAAACCATAACAGTCCCTCTCTGGACTCATATACCAATGTGCATGCGCAGATCTTGCTGCACATGTGGCAGCCACAACATGCACCAACTGGCACACATGAGCAAGGGCCCACTTATCACCGCTTGTGGCTTTAATTATTTATTCATTCATTCATTCATTTTCTATACCACTTAGCCTGTTCAGGGTCGTGGGTGGCTGGAGCCTATCCCAGCTGACTTAGGGCGAGAGACAGGGTACACCCTGGACTGGTCGCCAGTCAATTGCAGGGCTTTTATTTATTTATTTATTTATTTATTTATTTATTTATTTATTTAGTTATTTAGTTAGTTAGTTAGTTAGTTAGTTAGTTAGTTAGTTAAGGAATTTTTCTCTCTGACTCTCCCTCCACTTTTTCTGTCATTATTATAAGAAAATCAAAGAGTCTGAAATAAAGAACCAATGCAGAGCACTAAAATCTGTAAATTGTACGGTTTCAAAGTGATATATTTGCACTTCGTGCGATTTCTGGGTGATAGACACTGTGGCACAGAAAACTGAGCAAGTGTATTTTGCAGATTTAAAGCAGGTTCAGATGTTTCATAAGTCGTAGGTTTCTAGGGTTGAGTTTATCTGTTGTCTCTTAGTGACACCTCATAGGTAATTCATGTGCACTCATGCTTGTGCTTTGCAATAAAACATGAAAGAGAAGAAGAGGCTCTTTCCCCTAAGGGTTTGTAGTACCATCTCCTTGATAGCCCCTAAAACTCCTCAGAGCATGTTAAGCAGCTCAGAGCCACATGATGCCCCACATCTTTTCAAATGTGGCTCATTGCAAAACTCTAAAGGAAGTCCAACATTTTTTTAAGTTAATACACAGAAAAAATCTTACTGTTGTTTGCGTTAATGCAGTTTACCCTTTGGAACATTTTTTATTTTGACTGACTTGTCATTGTTGTGAACCTGTTTTTAAAGCTGTTGTCCTATAATTTGTTACCAGGTGCTCACAATTTTACTGTTATGTGACAAAATACTGGCAGCCACTTGCTAGCATGTTAATGTTGTTTACAGTGTAACTGTCTATGAACTACAACAAGTTCACTTCTGTAAAAGACAAACAGTTCTATGATGTTATTGCACAAATTAACATGAGATAAACTACCAGTTTATTACTGTTTAAAAAACATCTAAAACAGTATAAATAAATAAATCTATATGCCCATGTTGCTAACTCAAACTATAGAGAACCCACATGTATGTGTGGGTTCTCTCCGGGTACTCTGGCTTCCTCCCACAGTCCAAAAACATGCTCTCTAGGTCAACTGGTGATTCTGAATTGCCCGTTGACTGGCAACCAGTCCAGGGTGTACCCCGCCTCTCGCCCTAAGTCAGCTGAGATAGGTTCCAGCCACCCACGACCCTTAACAAGATAAGCAGTATGGAAGATGAATGAATGACTGAAGTAGGATGGTTGATGCGCATTTTCAGGAAGCATGATAAAAGCAGAAGTTGGTAATCTTGGAACACTCTGCCCTCTTCAAACACAGTTGATATGACAGAAATCTTTCTTATCTCAGTAACATGAAACTTCAAATTTCTGTTAAATCTGTTGATCTAAGTGGAATTGTGTACTTTTTTAACTTAATGTTTTCGAATGGGCATCCAATTCAGTAAAGTACACTTGTTAACGACTCTTTGTCTTTTTTTCTCCCCAGGAAGCAGGAGCTGCTCACCATATCAAATGTTCCTATGGGAGACTGCCCCCCCTCACCACCACGCACTGCACCACCCAGCATGAAGGTACGACTCTCACACATATTGTACTTGTAACGTACTTCTTGTAACCTCATGGAAAATGAAAGTTATCAAATGATTAGATTTTGCTTACTGAAAAGTTATCAGCAAACTTGGCACGTTACAGATAATTAAAAACTGCCGTGTCTCATAGCTGCTATCAACAAAAGAGGATAAATATATCTGAATTATCATGTGGTGTCAGACTGGGTCGCGACGTGTGGTAAAATGATTGTGAAGGACATGTATGTCTAACAGTGCCCTGGAAGACATTTTCATTACAGAAGATTTAAGCCAAAGTTGTAGAGCGCCATCCAGTTTAATATGAAGACAAAGTCTGACATCAGTTTTCTTTTTGATATCTAAATCATGCACTAAGAAGTCATTTATAGGGAAAATTTTGCAGCAAGGTTTTAAAACTTATGTGACTTTATCTTGCAACATTCAAGTGTCTATATATGTATAATGATCAGTAAACCTGCCTGTCACACATTTCTTGGGATGGCAGTAGATGAGTCAATAGAGAGCTGGTTTGGGAACTCGGGTGTGTTGCCTGTTAAAGTCCCAGTATGGACCAAGTTTAGAAACTGGACTGGTAGAGGCGCCTGTTTAATACCAAGGTGCCCTCAAGCCGTACACTGAAGACCTTTTGGCACTTATCTACCTCTTCACTTTGATAGTACCAGTGGTTACCAAGCATTTGTCAATCAGATCCAGTTTGTACATGTTTGCATTTCAGCGGTGTGTATGGTATGTTCAAGGGACTAAAAAAAGAATTGTCCTTTGAAGAGTAATAAACCATATTTTTGTTCTTCACCCTTCAGTTTACTTTTTCAACAGATGAAGTACTTTATTATATAAATATAATAAATACCATATAAATAAAGTATTATTATAATTATTATTATTTCTTCCTGCAGTAATAGGGGAGAAAATTAATCTTGCAGGCGGAACATTAGCATGTTATTGTGCAAGAAAAAGATGAACGTTTTTGCAAGAAAACCACTTTCTGCTGTTGCCTTCAGCTGAGCTGTTTTTGGTGAATCTGCTGCAGAAGCGCAAAGTAAAAAAGAGCCAAAGGAAGAGTGTAGGATCACAGGGATACAGTTGGCTTATCGTAAGAAGGCGAAAGAGCTTATTGACAAAAACAATGATCATGCCAAGTTGTGTGTGTGTGTGTGTGTGTGTGTGTGTGTGTGTGTGTGTGTGTGTGTGTGTGTGTTTCTAAATCCTGGTTGCATTATCTTTCCACTTATACTGCCTGCTTTCCACATAACAGTGGCCAATGTTGAGTGTGGGTGTGTTAGACAGAGAGAGAGAGAGAAAGAGGGAGAGAGAGAGAGAGAAAGAGGGAGAGGGAGAGAGAGAGTCTGTCTGATAGTGTGTTTAATTGTGTCTCTGTCTGTGTCACACTGGAATAACCTGTTCTGTCTTGGCATACGAATCAGTTTACAGCCTAACTTGACTTTCCTGTTTAAGCGTTAGCCACTGGAAAGCAAAATGCTACATGTAGAGTTAAGAATGAGTGCGGGACAGAGACACAGGGCTCAGTGAACTCAGATGTCTCAGGATCTATGGGAAGGTAAGTCTCCATTTCAGCTCACAAAGCAACAGTAGCCATTAGGTCTAGACGGCCCTTTATTTTCATGTGCCCAAAAAAACGACTCAAATACTCAGTAAATATTCTTTATCCAAAGGACTTAAGATTCAAATGGTGTTTAGGAGGTGGAGGGTTCCACTGTTTGATTTCAATCAGTGTTGCCTGGTTTTGGAAGTCTTTGCCACACATCTCAGTTGATGTGGGTAATGTATCTCTAAAAATACTCAGCATGTTATTGGACTGGAATGGTTGTAAATAGCAGAGTCACTCCAGCAAATACAGTATTTCACAACAGTATTTCATAACTCTGGAACCATGCCAAACAGTATCGACTGGTGTATCAGATGTACAGAAATATTATCCAGTGTTCCAGATGTCTGTCAGAGGTCTGCTTCTAAATGTGAAATAGACTGTTTATGTGATTTACAGTGCAAGTCACCATCCACACAGCATCCACACACTCACGGTAGATCAATGTTTCCCCCCTAGCTTTACAACCATAGGGCTACTCTCTGTCGGCTAGATGGAGTGTGAATATGTGTCTGTGTGTATCAGGATGGAACTTTACCATGTGCGATACAAGAGAAGAATAAATGACTTACGTTTATTTAGTCTGTTAAATAAAAGAACGAGGTATAGACCTGATCTATGAGGTAGGTAACCTTAAACTAATTGTGCTTTATAGACAATAAGATCAACTTGACTTCCAAGGAGGTGTGGGTGGGACACACTGCAGATGAGACACCAGTGAGCCACAGCCACCAACATCACAATGTACTATCCCAGACTACATTCATGCAGTGATGGCAGGGGCAGCTATGTTAAGCTCCATCAATATTTACTAATCCCATTCACACACCAATGGCACAGCACTGGGGGCATCTCAGAGTCAGTTTGTCTTGCCAAAGGACACTTTGTCAAGTGAACAGAAGGACCTAGGATCAAAACCTCAACATTCTAACTGAGACATGACTGACTCCACTGAGCCTCAGCCTCCTATACCACTATAAATATGTCTGTCTTTACCTACATGTGTAACTCACTCTATCTTTATCTTATGACCCAGAAAATGAATCATGCTGTTTGCAAAAGAGATGAGTCTTTGCATACGTTGTCTTGTTAAGATGAGACTGTGACTGTGTGTCTGGCTGCATGCTAATCTGCAACTACCCTGAAACAAAGAAATCTCACATCTTGCATATGAGAAATTTGTAAGGGTCAGAGTAACCAAGCCTAGTCTTAATCCTTTAAGAACTGACTTTACGAGTCACTGATAAAAAAAAAAAGCGTCCCCCTCCCAGTTCAATTCATGACAGATGAGGACTATACGAGGATGAGAGGTCACAGTGCAGCTATGCATAGTGGAGATGCTGATGGCACTACATGTTTGCTATTGAATATACATTAGCGCAGTATGCTTTGCAAAATGGAATTTTGAACTGGGTAAATAGTGTGGGCAAATGACAGGCAAGTCTTAAGTGCTTCGTGTGTAATCCGCTCTAAGTGAATTTGACACCAAATGTGCAATATATAGAAATATGGAGTTATGCGTCACCACTGATAAAGAGGACTTTGCACTTTTAACCCTTTTTGTACATTTCTTCCATCCTTAGATTTGTAAGGAAGTTCACTTTGGGGTCATAATCTGAAATGTTACATACAGTGTGTCAGTTTGTGTAAAGATATCACAAGAACACCAGAGCATATAGATCACATTGCTCTAATAGCTTGTTTATTTTGTCCAGCTGAAGCCCTGGAGGCCAGGATGTATGAATGCACTCAAGGACATGTCTGGTTATGCTTTTCTTACTTTCCAAGAAGGTGGTTGTTTATCAGCACGTGTTGATGTGGGAATAAGGGTTATGAGGAAATCTTTGCTTTACTCAGTGTGTGGTCAGGAAGATCCACTGCAGTCAACACCACTCTGCCTTTGTGAGGCCTTTAAATTCACTATCTGTAAAGACTAAAACCAGCTCAAGCTGTTTGGTCTTAATGAAGCACTGAAAATGACGTTTTTTACTTTTTAAACATGTTTTTTGATGAATTTTTTTTGTCTTTTTCAGTCTGCAGAGTTCTTTGATATGCTGGAAAGGATGCAGGTATGAATCTTTATAATCAATTCTATGAAACTCTTTATTTATTCTCTTTCTTTCTTTGTTTCCCAAACTGACTTGATCATGTGTAGCCTTCCCTTTCCTTTTCTTCCACTTGTTTCATGCAAAGCCTCTAGATTTAAATTGTTTTACTAAGAATTACTTCGTTTACATTGAATCAATAAACATTTTAACTGGGTTATATATATATATATATATATATATATATATATATATATATATATATATATATATATATATATATATATATATATATCTCCAATTTTTAAAGTCAGCCTGAAAAATGTGCTCCAGTTCTCAATGACTGCCATATTTTTGCTTTTGACTCTCTTATTTTTTCTTCTTACTTTACTTCTTACTTTCTTCTTACTATTTCTACTCTTACTTACAGCAGTATCCTTTCCTCACTTCACTTAGTATGTGAACCCTTTGGAACGACTAAATTACTAATACTCATAAAATGTATTGAGCTTCATATCTGTCTCTACAATAGACAGACACAGTGCTTAAACTAATACCACTTTGCAGCATTTAACATTCAGCCTTTAGCAGTTACATGTTTCATGTTTTTTTTTTTTTTATAAAGTACACCATGTAAACATTCACAGTGCAGATCTGAACCCTTGGACTTAAGAACTGGTTGACCCTCCTTTGGCAGCAATGACCTCAACCAAATATTTCCTGTAGTTGCAGATCAGACTCGCAACAGTGAGGAGAAATTATGGACCATTTCAAGACATCCCAAGAATATTACTGAACTGAAACAGTTTTGTTTGCCAAAGGAGCGTCAACCAGTTATTAAATCTAAGGGTTCATATACTTTTTCCAGCCTACACTGTGACTGTTAACATGGTGCGTTCAATGAAAACATGAAAACATTCAATTGTTTGGCTGACTGTGTTTGTCTAATTTTGTGACCTGGATGAAGATCAGAACACATTTATGAACAATTTATGCAGAAATCCAGGTAATTCCAATGGGTCTGTGTACTTTTTCATGCAACTGCATCCAAATAAACAAAGTTCAGCATTGGAAAAAAAAACGCCCAACATGACCCCAAAAGATAAACCACAGGAAACACAGGGTGTTTAGATAAACTACTGGTACAGAACAGAAATGATCAGAAAGTGGACACACACAGTGTTCCATGTGTTGCATGAGTCAGACAGCGGGGTTGGACCAATCATCAACAACCAACTTGATGATGGTGACAGGAGGGGGCAGGGGTGGGTGCAGGGTGGTCTTGGCCAGATAAGATCAGGAAATGCTAATGGCAGTTACTCACTGGGTTGCTGATGTGCATCTGCTTTTTTTTTTTTTTTTTTTTTTTTTGCAAACATTTAACTTTCTGACGTCACAAATTAAACCGCAGAAGGTTGGGAGGAAAATCAAACATGCTAGACATTGTGTCTGAAGCAGAGAGGCATCCCAGCTGCCATCCCAGTTCATCACTCACTGAGACATTTCCTCATTATATGCTCAGGCATATCAACAAACTTTCTCACTGGCTTGACACTGTAGTTGTAATTTGCTCTATTTAATCTGGGTTGGTTTTTACTGTAGCTTATGGAAAGCTGCAAACTGAGGACACTGCAGTCTTTGTCTGGATGACATGTCCAAGAAACGGCTTTAAGAAATGAGAAAAGCAATTTGTATGACTTTGAACTATTTCAGGGAGACGGTGTGGTCTGTACTGAAAAAATGAGAATGCCTTGTCTGAGCATAACATACTGTATATTGAATTTATTAAAAAAGTAGAGTTTTCTTTTTTGACCTTGTGCTTTTCCATCCGCATGCTGCATACGGACACTTATAAGGTTCCGAAACCTGAGGAGACCAAAAAATGGAAGGTGTGACAAAACACTAGACATGTCATTACACATCTCATCAGTCTTTGTTGTCCAGTTCATGACTCTGAATGACTTCCTTCAGCAATACATGCATCTTGATTCGCTCTGTGGTTGAAATTGTCTCATCTGTTAGCCATTCTGAACACATGCTTTTCAAATTTTCAGGGCTTTAGAAGTACAAATCAATAGCCTGCTCATCTGATTGATTATAAGTAGACGGAATTGCAACTATGAATTGATCCAGTCTGGGCTGCCAAAACCCTGACCCCTGCTGTAAGAGAATATAAATGACGGACTTTTTGCAGCAGCAGCAGCAGCAGTAAGCTCTTAGCACTGCAGACAGGCCTCAGCAGTATTTAGAGGTCAAACACTAGAACTGTGCTTCTGTTGCAAACTGACTGGATTGGATCATAACAGGTCTGAACACCAGGAATCACCACTGAATCAAAGAGTAATAACATCATCCAGAGTGCTCCTTATTGATTTGTGCTGATGACTCTGCATATCAGGCGGTTGCATCATCGACGAACTCTCCATATGTCACATAAGTTGTGTCAGTTTTCTGTCTGTTTTTGTGGCAGTGCTCACGGCTACAAATGTGAAAAGACTTCACTGAATTAAATTTTCATTGAAATGAGTCTTTTTAACTTTGACATCTCTTACCTTACAGGATGACTACATCCCCTACCCACGAATAGAGGATGTGAGTCATTTTTCTTAACGCATATTTACAACCTTCTAAAGTGTAACCACGACTGTTTCCTACTAAAAACCATATAAAAATACATTAAGAATATGTTTTGATTTGATTTTTATGTATCTTAAACATAAGAACAAAAGACAAAAGCAATAAAGCAAGTTAACACTCCATGATAATCATATAAAATAAAACAAAAAAAAAAGAAAAGAAAAGAAAAGAAAAGAAAAGAAAAGAAAAGAAAGGACCTTCTGCAATGTTTGAGAAGGAAAAGATGGAAGCACAGCAGCTTATCTGGACCTGCCCCATACCCTATGTATTTTTGACTTTGATAGTTACATGCCCAACAAGTTTGCCTCATTGAAGTTCAAACATGAAAAATGTGCATATCCCAGAGTTGTGCTGCATTATGATTTTTCTTTTTTATCTCTCATTCTTCCTCATTTGGACCCTGATGTTCAAGGTTCTGGAGAAAGGCGGTCCATACCCCCAGGTAATCCTTCCACAATTTGGGGGTTACTGGATTGAGGATGTGGAGGCACCAGCAGGAACCCCTTCTTCCTCAGAGTCTAGTTTCTCTGGAGAGGAAGATGAAGAGGAGGGCATGAGTCCTGGTGGGGGGCACAGCTACCGCCTGGACTGTAACAGCACAGCTTTAGCCTATCGCAAACATTTTTTAGGCAAGGTTTGTGGGTGTATATTTATGTCAGCTAAGCCATGTATTTAGTCCCAAATTGTTTTTCATACACTTCTCTGCCTTACACACACTCTTTTCTAAACTCTAGGAACACATGAACTTCTTCTGCACTGGCAGCAGTATAGGCAACCTCATCATGTCACTGAAACATGAGGAGGCTGAGGGCCAGGAGTTCCTTCGCATCATGCTCAGGTAGATGAGAAAACAATAAAACAATGTACAGCAATGTCCTACTTCACTGCAATCAATCAATCGATCAATCGATTGATCATAAAAATGTGCCCAGATACTTCAGCTTCTTAAGGAGAGTTTATCATATGTTCCTCTTTTGTTTGTTGTTTCTCTCTCTGAACAGATCGATGGCGCTCTCACTGACACCTTTTTTTCAGTTATCACAGTTTGTGCCATTCTCACTAACATACAAGACAGACAATGAAGCAATGTTGTTTTTGATATGCCATCAAAGTTGCTACAGTGAGGAGGTTGCCAGGTGATGGCTAATTACAGCTTTAATAAATGACACTGAGAATAAAATAGAATAGAATAGAATAGAATAGAATAGAATAGAATAGAATAGAATAGAATAGAATGTATTTTATTAATTCCAAAAGGGAATTTCAGGTTTCTGGCAGATGAAATATAAAAAAAACACATTAAAATAATAATTTTAAAAACTTAAATAAAGCCTGTTTATATCCGTGCGGCTCTCATCTGTTTCCAGTAGTTCACTCCATCTTTTCAGTTAAAGAAGTCCTTTGGAGCCTCACTAGCCTCAGGTGTGTCTCTTGTGTGTAAGGGTAGTTGCAGACTGCCTCAGCACACAGGGTTTGTAACAGGCTGTGATCTGACCCTTCCTGTGGTGTTAAGGCAGCAGCTCTGTCGCCACGCCCGACTCTGTCATAAAAAAATTCACCCCCCTACAGTGCGTGCCGTTAGTGAAATGGTACTTCCGGATGGTACTCTGGTACTTCCAGCCTCAAGCGGACACTCGAGGAACAGCAGCTGCCAACAGTTTTACGTAAAGTGGACAAAACATCTTCTCTTCGACGGCAACATGAGCAGGAACACACTAACCATGATTTACAAATAAACCCAGTCCCCCACCTTCTATCCAAGCGGCAACTTCCAGTCTGAAAATATGAGGCTGGCTCTGGAAGTAACGGAAGTCACAAACACACCGAGCCAAAAAAAGACGTTTTCAGGGCCAAAATAAGCACATTTACAGCCTGGTACAAAGAATGTCTCCGTCTGAATCGCTGATTTCACTAACGACACGCACTGTACGGGGGTGAATTTTTTTCTAATTCGGCAGTTTCCACAATATCAAGCTCGCCAGTTCGTCCAATCAGAGGCACAGCTCAGATCACGTGACTGTGGAGCGTCCTATGGTTGTTACTGTGGAGACTCACAGCCCGCCTCATTTCCAATATGGCCGCGCTGACCGTTTGGCTTCAAAAGTCTGCGTCAGGAACAGACGAGTGGCGTCGCAGAGACTACGTCCATTAATTATACAGACTGTGCTTCTGTCTTTCCACCACTTTACAGTCTCTGTGTGAATCCAGAGTGAATCCAAGTAGATCCACACAGGAGTCAGAGAGGTTTGGATTTAACCAGGTTTCAGTAAAGCACATGAAGCTGCACTCACGGTCTTCACGATCATCTCCAGCTCCTCACTTTTGTTGGGCAGAGTTGATGTTCCCCACGATGACTGATGGAAGAAAGAGCTTATATCTCCATCTCTTTACTTTTACCTTTGCACCAGCGCAGCATCCTCAGAAACACTTCTTCATCTCAGCTGAAATTGGGTGACGTCCTCCAGATTTGCTCCAAAGTAATGCAAGAAGCTTCTCTCTTGAATAAACTCTTCTCCCCACAGACACATCCTTTAAAAATGAAATGAAAATACAGCAAAAACAGAGTAAATATTGAAAGCTGACAGACTTTGCTGCTCCCAGTAGAAGTGCATCATTCAAAACCATAATTTAAATATATTTTTAAAAAAAAAACGATTGTTTGTTTCCTGTTTATCTTTTATGTCTGTGAAATTTCATTTAACAATTCAACAAACACAACTTTAATTTGTTCAAATGCAGGTCAAGGACCAAAACAGTCCATGAAAGAATCTCTTTGGCAGGCATCAGCCAACTGCCCAGTGTTCCACAGATTGCCAAGGTAAGACAAAGATGCAAATACGCAAGATGTTCAAATATGGGCTGATATGAAGAACTACATTCTCCAAGAGAACAAAATATAACAGGCATGATTTGATACATGAGGCTGGATTTAATCTGAAATAAGGAGCAAAAGAAGAAGCAAGTGATAAGAAAAAGTAACGTATTCTAAAGGAGCATATTGAAAGTTAAGCAATTTAGAGGAAAATAATTTAAAATTAATTTTCTGAAAGAATATCCAAAATTAATAAACCAAAGGGTCCCCTGGAGACATTTTAGTAGTCTCACTCACTACCACCTATAATGTACATTGGATCAAAGCTGAGTCAAAGAACATGAGTCCCAATGCTACGTTATACGACGCCATGTTGGGAAAAAAAGAGCGTTCTTAACACATACTGAAAACAGACACTTCTGTCTCTAAATTTGTGCTCTTTTGTGATGTATAACATAAAATCAGTGATTTACTTGTTCTACAGTCATTATCAGACAAAGCTGAGTGTTAATCTGCAAACAAAAAATTAACCTGCTCTAATATGCTCTTTAATTATCTACAGTCAGAGAAATGGTGTCTTTATAACTGGAAGCGTCGTAGTTCATGACGACAGACTCAAGAGTTTTGGAGGTGCTTCTGTTGTGTTGGTTATTTTTGATTGGACTCTTAAATGAGCTATCTTTAATGACCTCTTTAAAAACAGAAGAACCTGAAAATAAAATTGTGATAATCAATTTATTTTTTGTCCTCACTCTGATAGCGATAGTAATCATTCATTCCAAGCTGAGCCAGACAGACCAGAGTAACCAGACCAGGAGTGATGGGTCACCAAGGCCTTAACAACAGAATAGAATAGAATAGAATAGAATAGAATAGAATAGAATAGAATAGATCTCCAAAGGGAAATTCAGGACTCACAGCAGTTATACAAAAAATGTGCAAAAATTCCAAGAATATATAAATAGAATAATCAACTAGAAAAAAATATTAATCTGTGATGACATCTTGGCCACAATTCTCATGTCAGTCACCACCTTGACAAGGTCCACAGGGTCCACAGGGTCCACAGGGTCCACAGGGTCCACAGGGTCCACAGGGTCCACAGGGTCCACAGGGTCCACAGGGTCCAGGACTGAGCTGGCCTTCCTCACCAGTCTGTTCATTGTAGTTCTGCTGTCGCCCACAGCATGTGAAATCCTTCCAATGTGATGTTTGTGATCGGTGCTTGAGTTTGATAGCTCCATTAGTCAAACAAACAAACAAACAAATAAATGAATAAATAAATAAATAATCTTCGTGAGTCACCTTTTTCCCATAACTAAAAGTGTATGATGTTTTTTGTGTGTATACTATCAATCTATGCATATAATGCAGGTCTGGTTCTGTTTATTTCAGCTTCTGTGTGATGATGTCACAGGGCTGAAGTTCAACCCAGTGCTTTACCCAAGAGTGAGTTTATTCAAAGCACATATTATGTATACATACACAGGTGAACTGCATGGTTTATGTACTACCTCTCTTGAATCTGCTCTTTTCAGTTAGTACAGTGATAAAAAATGAAGATTGATTACACAACATGTTAACAGCTTTCTAAAATGGCTCCAAGGTCCTGTTTCTGAGCCCTGTGGAGCAGTCTCATAGAGCACTGCTTTAAGCCTGTGCCTCAGGAAAGGAAAGAAAAACCATCTGTCTCAGCCTGCGAGAGCCCTGCTAACAGTTGGCCTCACAGTTTTTCATGTCACATCATGTAACATGTGACTGTTGACCAGTTTTTCAAAGCACAGAGAAAATAAAAACATGTTTTCTTATTTAACACTGTAAGAAGAGGAGGTTCAGTAAAAGTATGAGAAGATTCAACAGTAATAAATCTGTTCTTGTACATGTACAGGGATCCCAGCTGATAGTTGCTTATGATGAACATGAGGTGAACAACACCTTCAAGTTTGGAGTCATCTACCAGAAGTTTGGACAGGTATGAGATTAATTTAATCATCCCTGTTCACTGCACACACACCGTCTAATAGTATACATGAAGATAAATCAGGAATAATAATTATATTAATATTAATTTGAGGATTTTGAGTCTCTTTTTAAAATCCCTTTACAGAGTATCTCACAAGAATAACAAAATAAACAGTTGTTTATCTAGTTTATATTTTTATCCTGTTATTTTATCCAATTATGAATCTCTTCCTTTCAGACATCAGAGGAAGAGCTGTTTGGGAACAATGACGAGACGCCAGCTTTCAAGGAATTCCTCAGTTTGTTGGGTGACAATATTGAACTCCAAAATTTTAAAGGGTAAGAACTACGATAAAATGGGTTTCGAGTAACATGGGAGGACAGAGTTCAGTGCAATATATATAAGACCTTTATAAAGGTCTGTAAAGAGATGACAGTAAAGTGTAATACAAAAAACACTCAGTATACAGTAAGTATTAATTATAAATGTAACTTTCTTTAACTGAATGCTGTTTGTCTTGATCTTTAATTCTCAGCATGCAATGGGGATAAACTGCTGTCTGTACTTAAGATCTTTGCTGATATGCAACATTACCAGTTTGATGAATAATTATAACAACATTTTTTAACTTGTAAGACATTTCATGGAACAGTTTATGGAACTGGAACATGAACTACTTTGAAACTTATTTTATTTCTGAACACTAGAGGGCACACAAACAACATGTGCATTTTGATTATATGACAGGTTTCGAGGTGGACTGGATGTGTCCCACGGACAGACAGGGTCTGAGTCTGTCTACACTGTGTTCAGACAGAGAGAAATTATGTTCCATGTGTCAACTAAGCTTCCTTTCACTGAGGGGGACGTCCAGCAGGTATATTACCGCCTTAATGATCCTCACACTTTAGACATGATGAATTGAAATGTAAAGTAAGCATCAGTTAGCTTAAAGATATCAAGATAAACTGGGCTGACATGGTTATCATCCATGTGTTCTTAGCTCTATCAGCTGATTTGCTATGATGTTAGCTGTGGCAAAAAGTTAGTTTACATTATTAGTAGTAATAAGCCCGACAAATTTCATCATAGTAATTAAAACATGCTTTGCATACACAATGTAAAAAGGTGGGTTCAAAGAGACATCTGAACTGTAAAACCACGGCCCCAGTACGAGATGTTGAAACCAACTGGTAAATGTCTTTTCTGCTCCTTAAGCTCCAGCGCAAAAGGCATATAGGAAACGACATTGTGGCTGCAGTCTTCCAGGAGGAATCCACACCTTTTGTTCCAGACATGATTGCCTCTAACTTTCTTCATGCTTATGTGCTGATACTGGTTGAGAACCCCTGTACAGGGCACACAACATACAAGGTATGTTGTGAGAAAGCTCTGCTACAGCTGTGTTAGAGTAAATCAATGAAGCCAATAAAGAACCGTAACTACGGCTACAACTGCCTGTTGGTTGGTATTAGCTAGAATTTAGATTGTGCTCATCAGTACAAGCACAAGAACAAAGGTACTTCAAAAATTCAGGATGATTTTTTTTTTCTTGGACTTCATTTCATGATCCCCGTTTGATTCTCAAACCTTCCTAACAGACACACTAAAAAATGTGTTTCTATTTTTTTTCCCAACAGGTTTCTGTTGCAGCAAGAGAGGATGTTCCTCCTTTTGGACCCCCTCTCCCTAACCCAGCTGTCTTTAGGAAGGTGAGAGTCTTGACAATGGAAGTGATCTGACTCAGGGGGCATTTAAACAGGATGTGTAAGGCTGTCTATGAGAAAGTTCTCTCTGAAAATATGACATTAACAATCCTTTTGCCCAGAAAATATGTATGTGATGACACAACAGTTGTTTCAGACAAAGTCACTTTTAATTATTATTGATGTTTTATGTGTCCATGTCTTTATGGCAGTGAGTTGGCATACTGGAGTAGAATTCTAACCAATAGTTGATAAGTTTCAAACACCATGGATACAAATAAATTAAAATGCTTTTCCTTAGTAAGATAGAAAAAGAAAACTGGTATGAGTAAAGGTAAAAAAACAACTAAGCTGAAAATGTTTAAAAGACTTTGTTTGGTTTAATGATGCAATTTTTTATGCTGCCTGTAACTGCCACCTTTTTTTCATACCACATTGTTACCCTATCCCTGCTCTTCTGAATGATCATCCAAACCTAACTCTCTTCTTGCCTCTCTCTCATTAGGGTCCTGAGTTTCGAGACTTTCTCCTGACAAAGCTCATCAATGCTGAAAACGCCTGCTACAAATCTGATAAATTTGCCAAACTAGAGGTTTGTACAGCTACACCCAGAGCATTCCTTCATTTACATTTATTTAACCATCATCGAAAACCCTCGCAAGATGTTTGCTTACACACGAGCTCTGTGTTTGTACGATGATTTAAGGGGCGAACCCGAGCTGCTCTGCTGGACAACCTTCATGACGAGCTTCACAGGCAGAGCCAGGCGGCCCTGGGTCTGGGCCAGGCAGGGGAGGAGGACAAGCTTGAAAATGGAGGACATGGGGGTCTTCTGGAGTCCTTCAAGGTGAACATGAACTGGGACAAAATTAATCACATTACATCTCTCCTGTGCTCTTTGATGATTATTGATTTTATGTGTTATGAGCCTCATCATCAAGAAGTGACGGAACAAAAAAAGAGTTCCTTCACAAAATACTGCTCACACACATCAACGGCTAACCCTGTATACTCCTTTAAGTCTGTGTGTGTGTGTGTGTGTGTGTGTGTGTGTGTGTGTGTGTGTGTGTGTGTGTGTGTGTTTCAGTTAAACTGGGCCTTTTTTTCCAGAGCTAAATTCATCACAGACTTTACGTAAATGTATCCCTCTTCTCTTTTGTCCGTCACTCATCCGTACATTCTTGTGTCTCAAACAGGAGGGTTATATCAACAGAACTAAAGAAACATCTGTGTGTCATTATGTTACATGTATGTGTAAATAGTGACAAACTTGCTCTCTTGCTTTTCACAGGCTTTATGGACGGTTGCCTTTCACTTTCTGCATATGGTCCAAGGTGGCGCTGTTGTCATCGCTGTCCTATCTGTCATTATGTATTGCATTAGTGCATTACTGTGAATTTAACAGAGAATAACTCTCCTGAATAAAAAAAAATACAAAGAAAAAAATGTTCTTTCATAAGATGTTGTTGTGTTTTTATTTTTAACAAACTGTAATTATTTATATCTGCACAAGTTTACAAAAATTACAAAAACAAAGATTTAAAAACCATATTAAGGTTATACATTTGAAGTCACTGGATAAAGTTCATCAGTGAAGTATCAGTATTATTTTTAAGTGAAATAGATTGCTATGGATTATTACAATATGCAGTTTGTTCATTCATCCACTTCAGCTCGTTTGTCTTTTTTTCTTTTTTGAAAATTGTGTCCTCCGAATGTTGTTTTTTCAAAAGTATCTGAAAAAATAAACTTGACTCTTAAAGACATATTTATTCAGCATTTAAACTGAAAAACAATGTTTCCTACACATTTTAACTTTTACATATACTCTATCTTCCGTCTCTAACATTTCCATCACTCTCCTCTTCTTTCCCTTTCCTATGCAACAAATACTCTTTTATCTCCTCATGCTCATGCACTTCTTCTCTACTTTCTGTGAACTCTAGAGAGCAATGCGTGTTAGGAGTCACTCCATGGAGACCATGGTTGGGTCACACCGCCACCGAAGCTCTGGGGTGGGGGGTGGGGTACCAGCTAGTGTGAGTGGAGGAGGACTGCCACAGAGCAGCAGTGAATGTACAAAGAGCACTTTCATTGTGAGTAAAAGTTTCCTGTTTAAAGAGAGTGCTGGGAAATGTTGTAGTCACACAGAATAAAGGGGTTTTAGGTTGTACTCTTAGCTTGATGCAGTGGTGTAATTCCAGTGTTATACATGTTAATACAGATTTAAAAAATGTTAATTCAAGACAAGCAACATAAAGATAAGGATAAAAGATTAAATCTGATCTCTATCCTGTAATTTCCAGCCTCCTGTCTTGTCAGCAAAGTCTCCTCTGAAGAGCCCAGTGAAACGATGCTCTGGCCTCTTCCCTCGTCTCCACTCCAGCACTGACACCCCATTAGACAAACAAACCCGCAGGTGAGTGTTGAGTTCCACATTTTTATAATGTTCCTATGTCTCCTAGTCAGTATTTAAAAGATGTTGCACCATAGAAACCAAAAATGAAAACGTTAGTTTCAATTTTAGTTGTACAAGCTGCTAAGGCTGAGGAGGTCATCATGTTGCTGTTGTCATTAGTGCACGTCTTTTGTTGCAGTGACCAAAAGCCATCAGATATCTGCCAATTAACCCAAGACATGAGGTCAGAGACATCATCTGATCCCAGTTCACCTGAGATCAAAGAGGGGTAATACTCTACAAAATCTGCCAAAGCACAACAGATGTGTTTGTAAAAGACAAGAAATGTGCATGAAAATTATATTCAATAATAAAATCTGGTTCTTGTCTTTCAGAGTTGTTGTGAGGCATTATAATTCCCAGCTTCTCAACATTACAATTTCCTCTACTTCTCCCCAACAGACCATTTCTCAAGCTGAAAGAGTACAGCAGTGTGAAACCAAACTTCTCCCGTTCTTCATCAAGCACCAGCAGTTTCAGTAGCACCACAGGAGAAATGGAAGGTCTAGAAGAGCTCGAGGCAGTGAGTAAAATGATGCTGTTAAGAAAAAAACAGCACGCTATTGTTGTGGTAAAAAATAAAATCAGTAATGTTATGAAAGACTTGAGTATAACTGGTGTTACATAAGAGAGAACTTTACCCCTCAAGATTTTACCTTTTTCATCTTCCAATCAGACCTACTCAATAATTGACAACTTCCTAATGTTTAATAAGATATCCAATAGAATTCTGGGCCAGACAGACTCAGCTGAAGGGTATACGGTACTTAGAGAAACTCTAACTTTAACCTTATGCTGGGGACATTCAACTGGGTGCTGCAAAAGGGGGGGATTCCAAAAACGTTATACTGGTGAGCCTCCAGGATTCTGTGGGGACTTTCTAAGTGATGTTGAAAAATGCTCTCTTCTGGATGTCTGCCTGATCCTAATCCACAATTTAAAAAGAGATTATCATCACCAATATAGGTTATTTCTAAATGATATTTCCTAACTTCCTGATTAAGTTATAAAGGACTGGATTGATTTACAACACGCCAAAGTCTCTATGACAACACCACGCTGGCTGACAAAGTTCAGTGGAGAGAAGAGAGATCTGTGTTTTTCTCTGTTAAAAACAATTTCTGGGATTCATTTAGAACTCCTAGGTTCCTAACAGTGGAGCCAGGTGCCAGGCTGATGCCATCTAAGAGAGTTATCTTGTTATAAAAAGTCTCTCTGAGGTGTTTAGGTCCAATAACAATGACTTCAGTCTTTTCTGAGTTCAGAAGTAGAACATTTCTGCTCATCCAGGTCCTTACATCTTCGAGGCAAGCTTTAAGTTTAGATAATTGGCTAGTTTCCTCTGGCTTCAATGATAAGTACAGCTGAGTATCATCTGCGTAAAAGTGAGAGTTTATGGAATGTTTTCTAATTATACTACCAAGAGGAAGCATATATAAGTTAAAAAGAATCAGACCAAGCACTGAGCCTTGAGGAACTCCATAACGCACTCTGGTATGCGGGGAAGATCTATTGTTCACATGAACAAACTGAGAACGACTCGACAGATATGAACTAAACCAAGCTAAAGCAGCTCCTGTGATGCCAAGAAGCTTCTCTAATCTCTGCAAGAGGACGTGATGATCAATAGTGTCAAAAGCAGCACTAAGATCAAGTAACATGAGCACAGAGAGGAGACCACTATCTGAAGCCAACAGCAGATCATTAGTTACTTTCAGCAGTGCAGTCTCAGTACTATGGTTGGTCCTAAACCCAGACTGAAAGTCCTCAAGGAGACTGTTACTATGAAGGAACTCACAGAGCTGACTGGAGACAACCTTCTCTAAGATTTTGGAAATAAAAGAGAGGTTAGATATCGGTCTGTAGTTAACTAAGGAGCCTGAATCAAGAGTTGGCTTTTTAAGGAGGGGCTTAATTACTGCAACTTTAAAAAGTTGTGGCACATAGCCTGTCAGTAAGGACGCATTAATCATCTTTAGAAGAGGGGTGCCGACCGAGGGAAGGACTTCCTTCAACAGCCATGCTGGGACAGGGTCCAAGAGGCAAGTTGATGGTTTAGCCGATAGAACTGTTGAGACCAGCTCCGACAAGTCAACAGATACAAAGTGGTCTAAGAGTATTCTTGGTCTAAGAATCGTTTCCATGATTTCGCTGACGGCTGGAGATTCTACCCTGTTTGAAAGCACAAGGTTACTGATTTTATCTCTAATCTTTAATATCTTATCATTAAAGAAGCTCATGAAGTCCTCACTGCTAAGCGATGGAGGAATGTGTGGCTCAGTAGAGCTATGACTGTTTGTCAGCCTGGCTACAGAGCTGAAAAGGAATCTTGGATTATTTTTATTCTCTTCAACAAGTCACAGGGCCTTTCTATATTCATTCAAGCTATTTCTCCAACGAGAACAGGACTCTGTTCTTTTAGTTGAGCGCCACGTTATTTCTAATTTCCTCGATTTTTGTTTGAGCTCACGAGTTTAAACATTATACCACAGAGCTGAACTCTGTTCTCTAGGAGTCCTCTGTCTAAGCGGAGCGACTGAGTTGAGAACCGCTTGAAGAAAGCCGGTAGTATCAGCAACAAGCTGATCAAGCTGAGAGGGAGCATAGGAGCTCTCTGCTACAGTAAAGTAAGACACTGAATTCAAGGCAGCTGGAATAGCTTTCTTGAAAAAGGATACGGCTCTATCAGATGAGCTCCTAGTTCAGATATTTTTATTGACTGGAGAAAAGTCTGATAACGAGAACTCAAAAGTGACTAAGAAGTGATCGGACAGAAGAGGATTCTGTGGGACAACCGCTAAATTGACAGCTTCCAGGCCATGTGCCAGAACAAGATCGAGGGTGTGATTAAAGTAATGAGTAGGTTGGTTCACAGCCTGTGTGAAACCAAAAGAATCTAATACTGACATGAAAGTCGTCCAAAGACTGTCATTACGAACGTCTACACGGATGTTAAAATCACCAGCAATGAGGTGAAGAACGATGCTGTGAAAAACTCAGAGGAATCGGATAAAAAATTCAGAGTATGGGCCAGGAGGCCACTACACAATAACAAACAAACCGGTTGCACAGTTTTAACATCCAGTAACATTTAAAATTCCTTCTTCTCCCTCTGTCCCCCAGGCCAGTCATCAGTTTATAGCATCATCTGCCTTCAGTCCTGCCCTCAGTGTGGAAAGCCAGGGATCAGGTACCTCGAACGTTTTCAATGAAGTTACCTGCCAATCAATATTTCCACTAGTGATATTTTTTATATCATAATCTTACACTGAAGTTGGGTGTGCCACCATATATATATATATATATATATATATATATATATATATATATATATATATATATATATATTACTATAGTTATAGTAATAATTTGTACGTGTGTACACCCTGGACACCTACGTCACTGACCTCATTGTTCCACCCCAGTCCGAATGTCTGCAGACACCCCTGCACACAGTATGGTTTGAAAGTGAACAAGCATTCAGGTTTTTTCAGCCACTGGTGAAGGAAAAGTCCTCTGTTGATTTTTTAAAGAATGAGAGGACAGATGGCCAAACTACAACTTCTGTCCCAAAGGGACAGCAGAAAGGTGACTCCTGTAAGAGTGGGAGAAGGATTAACCATCAGCTGGTGCTTAATATGAGCAGGTGAATTCACAACGCAAGCACAGCACCGATCAGCATTACAGTCTCCCTCCACAAACTGATCGGGATGAACTTTAAGGTCAAGTTTTTAAAGTAAATATAAACCACACAGTGACAGGGGCACTGCTGCTGACTTTATGTTTGATATAAACCTGGAAATAGTAATGAAATCTAAAGTTTTCTCAGCAACTCACAGGATATTTACGTTGTGACATGTAAAACATATAAAATATAGAGTTAGATGATAGCATGTATCTGTAAACACCTGTAAATGGTCATAGTAAGCATGGAATCGATTTTTTCCAGCAAGGGCGTAGAATTGCATATGGACGTGTCCACACCAATCATATATGATGGTTTAAATGTCCCCACCAATATTAATGTTGGAGGGGAAAAATGATAAATACACTACTCACAATAAATTAGGTATTCTGTGCGTTCCTCAGTGGATTTCATACATAAGCTGTTCACTTCAGTGATTCTTGGGATAGGGAGGCAATTGTATAAGGGTGAGAGACACATCTCATTTTGCGTTTTCCACGTAATGGTCTCACTGTGTACAGTACGCCTGACATTGGGGCCGATACAAAAAATACAAAGAGACAACCCTTTTTAATGTGGCATCAATTTCAACATTCTTGGGGTGTAAAAAGCTGGTGTTGTCAGTGAATCATTCCCAGTTCATCACTCAAGCAGCCATGAACACACCACGTCACTCAATGGATAAGCAGCGCCACCTGGCCAGTAGCTGGCAGACAGATGTCGCTCGTGAACTTGGTGTGTCTCAAAGTATCATCAGCAGACTTGCAGCAAGACACAGAACTACTGGCCGTGTTGGTGACAGACCCAGGAGTGGAGCCCCACAAGCGATGGGCCGCAATGATGACCAGTACCTAAGGACCTATGCACTCAGACACCGTTATAAAACTGCCACACAGCTGCAGGCCTGTTTATGAGAAGTGAGGGGTACAAGGGTTTCCAGAAAAAACATTCACAACTGACTCCACTGCTTTGGCTTAAAGCCAGACAACTGTTGCAGGTGACTGCACTGACATCAAGACACAGCCATGACCATTTGCAGTGGGCACAAGACCATGTGACCTGGACAATGCAGCAGTGGTCTGCCGTCCTGTTCACTGATAAGTGTCAGGTCACCTTGCACAGAAATGATGGTCATCAGCCTTGCTGGAGAAGGGCGATACGCTGAGGTCAACATGGTCCCCAGGGTTGGCTTTGGTGGAGGAGGTGCAACAGTCTGGGCAGGCATCACCAGTCAGCATAAAATAGATTTGGTGATATTAGATGGCTCAGTCACTGCACGTTCTTACCTCAGAGACATCCTAGAACCCATCCTCATCTTCAACAAGCTCAATTTCACCAGCACAACCCCAATTCTCTGTTCATGAATGATAATGCTCCACCACATGGTGCCAGAATTGTAACAGCTCCACTTCAAGAAGTCAGAGTCCCTCATATGATATGTCCAGCAATGTCCCCTGACCCGAACTCCGGAGAGCCATGTGGGACAAGCTGAAGCAGAGACTGTACGTTCTCCACCCTCAATTGACCTGGCAGAACTGTATGCAGAACTTGTAGAGGATTGGAACACATTGCCCCAGAACAACATGATGAGGCTAGTGAGGAGCATGAGGCGTCGCTGTCAAGCTGTCATTGTGGCAAATGGTGGAAGCAGACGCTTCTGACTTTTGTCAATTTTTGGTTATTTGGGGCTATCTTTGTTATTGTCTGACAACTTTGCTATTGTCTTTGTTATAGTTTGTTATTGTCTAATTTAGGGTAAGAAATATTGAATTAATGGAAATTGTGTTTCTTCTCATTCCTTAATAGTAATATCAAAGGGAACTATTACTTTTTTCATTGAAATTCAGACCAAATAGGAAAAGCACTCATGTAAATAACAATATCCCTAATTTACTGTGAGTAGTGTAAATGATTCACCATTCGTAGAAAAAAGACTTTTGTGTTTGTGTGTGTGTGTGTGTGTGTGTGTGTGTGTTTGTGTGTGTGTGTGTGTGTGTGTGTGTGTGTGTGTTTGTGTATGTGTATGTGTGTGTCTGTGTGTGTGTATGTGTGTGTGTAAGTGATTAACTTGCTCACATCTACTGATTTGTGTGTTAATTCCACTGTAAAAATACTAATCCATTGTTCACTTTTTTTTATCACACCAGTTATGAATATAATCACAGAATGTTTGTGCATTTAATCATATATCACATAAAATGATATCTGTTTATATTTCTCTGAGAGATGGAAAACACTCTGTGTGTGTGTGTGTGTGTGTGTGTGTGTGTGTGTGTGTGTGTGTGTACAATAGATATGCATATAAAATGTGTTTTGTTATTGTACTCTGTATTCAGCAGATGGTAGAATCAAGACTTCGCCGAGGTCAAATCTCAAGTTCAGATTTGACAAAATGAGCCACTCATCCACAGCTGTAAGTATTATATATATATATATATATATATATATATATATATATATATATATATATATATATATATATATATATATATATATTAATGAGCATATTGTCATGACATAATATCCAGGAAGAACCCTGAAGGCTGCCTCTACCTAACTTTGTACCACATTTAGGCAGGTTTGTCTATGATACATTCACTGCATGCTACTGACTTGTTATGCCTGGTTACTGACTCAAACTCAAAGATGCATGTAATAAGTGAATACGCTCCCAAAGTTGGTCTTTAATGTTTTGTTTTGTTTTGTTTTTCCATCTCTTTCAGTCCGAGTAATTTTAGGCATTGTAACAAGAAAGGGTCAGCATTAACATGGATGGAGCTGCAAATACAGCAAACACCATTAAGACTGTAGACCCACTTCACTAAACAAAGGATATCTGGCATGATTACCAAGTGCAAGAGCCCCTATACGCCACAAACTAACTGACAAAACTGAAGTGCTTGCATAGTGACAGAAAGAAGCAGAAATGTTTGCATTTTTTAAAAAACCTTTGGCTGAAGTACCACTATGGCTGTGATACTGTAAGTGTGGGCCAAGCCAGCCTCTCCCTCATTTCTTTCTTCAGTGTGTTGTAATACAGAAGGACCAAACGTCAAGGCTTTCATGAGGCTATGAACTGTTAATCTTTATCTCGCTGCTGAATGCTCAGTGCAAAGGACGTCTTGAAGAATCATTAAATGCCAGGATAATCCCTGTTGCCTCTGGATGTTTTGTCTAGCAATGGTTCCTTTTTAAAAGAAAAAATATGTTTAGATAAGCAGAAATGTGAGATACAGAGGCAACACAAATGGGATATGAACTAGTTTTTTTTGCATAAGAAAAGCCTTTCTAAGGAAATTATTTTGTTTTGGAGATGTTTTGTAATTTTGCTAGCTGCTTTTGCACTTTAAACACAAAATTGCTGCAGTTCACCTGATACCTATAACATAATTGCTTTTTCTTTGAGGGTAACTTAAAGTTTCTGAATCCCTCTGCTTGGGTAGAGAATGAGTTTGTAGGAAACACTGCCAAAACAATTTGCCATAAGTTTATTTTAGCCAAAGTTGCGCCTTACAATCTTTCAAAGCCCTTTTCAAGACTTAATGGCTTTTCTGTTGATCTCTATCTGAGTATGTCTGCTCTCATTATGTGAGATAAGTATCTTCTGGATTTGGCTATAGCACAGATGTTTTCAGCCTATCAACATCCACATATTCTTATCAATACACGTATAAAGATTTTACCATCTGATACCTCACACCTGCTCCCACTGACAACACAGACTTAAGTAAATACTACTTCAAGGTAAAAAATAAATGAATGAGAAAATAAATAAATAACCCCTGAAAACATCTAAAATAACAAGAAAAGTTTAATGTTGTTTTTTTGCCTTTTTTTGCCTTTTTGTAGTTTAACTAAAGAAATCAAATGACATTACAAATCTAATTTCTTAAAAGCATCACAAGACAAAAGGTCAGCATGCACTGACAACTTGTACTAAACTTTTCCATACTGGAGTAAGCAGCAAAAAGTAAGAGAGAGCTACTCAAGAAAATGCTACAGAAAACACAAGTGATTTTCTGTCCTGTGTGACCAAACACACAAATCTATAGATCTGGGTGTGAATATTCATGTACTCGTACTAAGGAGAACCATTCCTGTTGCAAAGAGGATGACTTGATAGACAAACAAATCATTGAGGATTTAAGTCCATCCAAATAGTTAAACTGTGCTGTGTAATCCAGGTAGTTTAAGGAAACTGTTGAGTTTCTTGCAAAGAACATTCTTAAACTAGAATTAAAAATGTGCTGAGTTAGCACACATCAGTGCTTACCTCAAGCAAGGAAAGCACTGATGGGCCATTCCACTAAATGTGTATGCCCAGTTGAATCCCCAGGAAATAAAATGTACCTGACTATAAGTTGCAGGACCAGCTAAACTATGAAAAAAGGTGCAACTTATAGTCTGAAAAATACGATAATCACGGTTATGTGCTAAGTGTAAACATACTTAGCATAGCATAGAATAAATTCCATGGGGCTGTATTTCATGTATTTGATAATTATATGATAAAAACTTATTCCTGTTACTTTTGGTCCTGTTACTCAAATGAACAGTAACAGGACTGAGGACCAGTAACAGAAGCCAGCAGAGTCCTCTAGTCCTCTTGTCAGTTGATTTATTAGTCTGAATATTAGTTAATCTAATATTCCAGCGGGAAATAAGTTTACAAATGTAAGTTTAAAAAAAGCTTTTTAGAAGTCACATGAGTTTTGGTAACAGGACTGAGAAAAATGCAAACATTTTTGGCTTAGGAAACATAAAGAATTCAATAAAGTTGCCTTAGATGGGCCAATACAAATTTTTAGTAGTTCAGTATTTAGAGTTGAAAAAAGAGAAATTTAACTTATTTTTAGGGAATTACAACAAGCAAATGGCACTGATTTGGTGGAATGGCCCATGTCATACTCAGACAGGATGTTATTATGAGACTCAGTTTTTGTTGCAGGTGTTGCGTAAAATTCCTGCAGCTTCTCTCTTGTATCATACTTTGTTTATCAACCTTATTTTTGGTTTCTTTCATTGACATCATGTAAAAATGTATTTGTAATGTAATTAATATAAATGGTAATCCCAGTGAAATAAATATATCAATTTACATAGGTACATGCATAGGTATGTATATTTGGTTATGTGCTGTGCCATTGGGAATTTATTCTAAATAAAATGTTGTATTTTGTGTCAACCACTTGTTGTCTTTTTTTCAGAGAACTCTTTCAGTGCAATGATTTTTTTTCCCATTTTGATTATTCTGCAAACCATCACTGAAAGGCAGCCCTTGTTGATCATCTGGCTTTATTTACTCTCCTTTTAGTCAAATGTCTCACTTTTCCTGTGTAGCAGAAGTAGTTGGTGTAAGTGGATCCAATGCCTTTGTCCGCTTGTTGTCCGCTTGTTGTCCGCTTGTTGTCCGCTTGTTGTCCGCTTGTTGTCCGCTTGTTGTCCGCTTGTTGTCCGCTTGTTGTCTGCTTGTTGTCCGCTTGTTGTCCACCTTTGTTGTCCAACTTTAAACTATTAATTCCAACATGTTTGGTGGATCATCTTTGTATGCAGGTCATTGGTTCTACTTTAAGTTACCTCACAACATAAACAGGGGTCTAATGCAGCAAAAATGAGGACTGCTAATGATAATAATGTGCTGGTATTAAGTAATAGAAGTTAAAGTCTGTGTAAAGCCAAATCAGCCATTTTCTTCTAAACACATTAAATAGGTCACAAATGAGTTTCCTTAAAACATGTGAAAGTCATTCAACCATTAAGGATTTAATTGTAGAGCTAGGCTTCACAAACTGTTTTAAATTTCTGTGTTTAGAATTGAATGGGCGGGCCAGAAATCTTAGTCCAACTACGTCACAGAGCCATCATTAGCATAACCCTGCCCCTGGTGCTACCGGTCAGCACTATAGTTGAAAGGCAACCGTAAACTGATAACCACCGGCAGAAGTAGTTATCTGTCATTGCAACACCCATAGGCTTCTGAAGAAATGGGATAGCCTAATTGCATTTGGCTAGGCTATAAAGTTACTAGTCAGTAATCCATGTTGCTAAATGTCGTGGGAGAAATGGGAGAAATAAATGATCATTCTGACGGAGACAGTGAGGAACAAGGCTGAGCACCATCAGTGTCTGACACAGTCAGTTTCTGGCTCTCATGGCTCAAACAGGTAGGGCTGGCACCTTCCCATCACTGCGAGCGTTAACTTCCACAAGAAGGCGGTTCCCGTCCTGCGTGTGGGCGTGGCTAAGCACTTCTAACTGACACACCCCCAGCCTTCCAAAGCAGAGAGAAGTGCTTAGTTTTTCCATGATTTTGTGACCTAATTTTATATACTTAGCATTTTTTAATCTTTCAAATTTGGCTCAGTGGTCAATGACTCGTTTCCGTGGTGTGACAAACTCATAAAACAAATTTATTTCTGCATTACACAGACTTTAAGAAATGTGCCACATGTCCTGGTTTAAACCGGGTACTTACACTATTACGGCCAACTCCTCAGTAAAGAAAGTCGCAACAAAACATTAATTTTGCTATCAGCAAACACTGGGGGGGGGGGGGGGGGTCTAACGTAGTAGTTTATAAGATATTAGGATTACGAGTTTGTCCAATCAGAGGCTCAGCTCAGTTCAGCTCACAGGACTGACAGGCACCCTACAGCTGTTAGAAAGGAAGCCCAAAGTACGCTTCATATCCAAGATGGCCCTGTCCAATGGTTGGCTTCATTTCACTGTGTCAGGAACAGACGGGTGATGTCACAGAGACTACATCCATATTGTAAACAGTCTATGGATTCAATTTAAAGGGGATTCAGCACCCCCAAAAATGGGCTTGAAATGCCTATGCGCTTAAAGGAGCCTGATATGTCGCTAAATATAGTGACAAAATCACTAAGTTGGCAACACTGCTTGAAGACAGCGCATTGAGCAATTGAGCTTAAGCACTCAGTCCAAGTTGGGAAGGTGGGAGGGAAGGGATGGATCAAACCATTTTTGAGGCAAGGGTAGTGCAGCTGTATTTTTGTTGTTAAAATATTATATTTCAACCAAGTATTGTATGATTTGACATGTTTCTGTCTTGTTTTCCAGCTTGTTAAAAAGGGACATACAGTTTTGTTTTTTTTTTTTGTTTTTTTTTTTTTTGTTTTTTTTTTTTACAAATTCTCATATTTTAGGGGTGCTGGTATTCAATTAAGGGGTGTTTCAGCACCTTCAAAAAGGGGCTACAATGTGCTAGAGGGGCCTGATAAGTGACAAAGTTGCTAAGTTGGCAACACTTCTTGAAGGCAGCAAATTGAGCAATTGAGTTTAGGCACTATGCCCAAGTAGGGAAGATGGAAGGGATTGGGAGGATCAAACCATTTGAGGGAAGGGGAGTGATGATGTTTTTTTTATTGTTTAAAATTACATTTCAACCAAGTATGGTATGGTTTTTACACTTTTCTGTTTTTTTCTAGCTTATTAAAAAAGGACATACATTTTTTTATTCTCAAATTTTAGGGACGCTGGCAATTAAGGGATGCTTCAGCACCCCCAAAAAAGGGACTAGAAAAAACTATGTACTAGAGGGGCCTGACAAGTCACTAAATATAGCGACAAAGTTGCTAAGTTGGAATCACTGCTTGCAGACAGTGAACTGAGCAACTGAGTTTAAGTCCATGTTGGGGAGAAGGGAGGGATAGGGTGGATCAAACCATTTTTGAGGTATGGGGAGTGTTGATGTATTTTTTTATTATTATTACATTTCATCCAAATATTGTATGGTTTTGGCACTTTTCTAGCTTGTTAAAAAGGGACATACAGTTCTTTTTCAATGCTCATATTTTAGAGGTGATTCAATATAGGGGAGCTTCAAAAAGGGACTAGAAACTCCTCTGCTGTCTATGATCCTTAATAATTTATTTGACAACATTTGAGAGAAAATGGCAATGCGACACCGTTGGGCGGAGGAAGTGTAGCAATCGATTCACCTTAGTGATCGCTATGAACTATAACTCCGCCCAGCCACTACGTCAGAAACAGACCGTCAGGAGATATACGAGCGCACCTTGTGCGCACCCACTGACTGACTGTGGGTGAATATAGGAAACAAAGAGCCAAGCGACTTTGCGGGAAACCAGGAAACGTTCGTCGAAAATTTTAAAACATGGGAACTGGTGGGTTAATCCTAATATCTGTCTTTTCGAAATGTTTAAACGATGGAGATTTGAGTCGCCACAAGCTTTGAACGCAGCTTCTTTTTAACAGCTGGACAGCTAAGCAAGCTAACGTCTATTTGCTAAGGTAGCATTCGTTGCGTTTAATGGCAGCTTGCTAGCAAGACTTTGCGATCGTTTCTATTTGCTAGTTACGTTTTTAGCTAGTGCTGATAGATTGTAACAGCGGTACTGACAGCTAAGTTTGGGTAGATGGACCGAAAGACTGTAATATCTTTGGAATACGGTCGGAACGGGAGCCCGGAAATGTTAGCTTGTGCTAACGTTAGCTAGTAATGAATGAAGCTAGAAATACCAGCAGCTGTCAAACCCTCAGTGATAGTTTTGATTTGTCTTGGTGGTCTCCCGTTGTTATTGTTTTGGAACACTATCACTTTGTCAGACAGTTTAACCTATGGCACCTCGCTCTCTCAAGTCTAACGTAAAGCTGCAGTAGTTTAAGTTGAATTAGGATTGATGAGCGATGTTGTTTTTTACGTAATGGGCATGGCTTTATTTCCTATACATGTTTTGGTTTCGTGTTACTGTTTAGGTGAAGTATCTAAACACATTTGCGCATGAAGAGCATCGTGGAGTGTTAAGCTAACATGAAGCATTAGAGTAACTACTAGTATGCAGTATGTTTACCCTGGTAGCCTGCGCTTAGCACCCAGTCATAGAAAACTGCTCTGATGCCCTTTCCCATCATTCAGTTTTCCACTTGTTGAATGATTTGACAGACTTCATCACTGACAGAACAGTAATTGAAAGTGTAAGGACTCAAGGAAAACTAATATTATTCAGGTATTCATAAACTTAATCATTGTCCTGCTATTTTATGACTAAGTACTCAGAAAGTTAGCTTGTGGCGGTGGATCTGTCCTGATTTGTCTCTCAACTCGATGTGTATAGAAAACTACAGAGCTTGGCTGAAGAGGAGGTTAAGGTCTTGGTAGCGTGCATGACTTGTCAATGTCCTTGTTACAGTTTAAATGTTCTACGAAGCGATAATTACGAACCACACATCAGTGCACATTGGATTATGTTAAAGTTTGTTTACCCTTCCTCCTGTCGAAGTAGACCAAACAAGCTCTTTAGAATGCTCTTATTAAACAGGGTGCACAATAAATGGACACCAGTTCCATTTGTTAAGTCCTTGGCTCTCCAGGATCACTTATAGCACCACTAGATTGCACTCTAGATTTCTTTCTTGATTATCTGATCCTCTCCAAGCATATCATTGATTCTCCATCAGGCTCTCTATGTCTAATAGTTGTATCCAATGACCCAAGCAGTCTGCTCTGTTAGAATCTCTGTAGGTATTGGTAAGTTTGGGACTTAGTTGTAGTATTCTGTAAAGGATGTACTGTTACACAGTACTACTTTTAAACTGGTGGTTTCCTAGCCAAGTGCTTGTAGATCTAACATAGCTAGGAAACTCTTGTGTGTAACTCTTAAGTCTTACTTAAGAGTTATACAAAACCTCTAAAGGTGAGACACGGTAGTTTAATTTGCAGGAAATTTCTAGTTTCATAAACCACCATAAACAACACAACTATTAAGCTGAAGTGAAAGTTTTGCAACAGGAAGTTTTCAGTATCCATTGTTCTGCTATGAGTCAGGCACTTTACTGTTTCTGTCTGTTATTATTCTTTTCATCCTGACTTTGTCTCATGCTTCTTTTTTTTCAAGGTCTGAGTCCGGAGAAGGTAGCCACCTTCCTTAAGAGGCTGCGGGCTGAGCCCCGCTACCTGTTGGCCCAGAATGTATCAACCTGCATTGACCCATTGGAGGTCTGCTTGCACCGACAGACTGTCCAGGATACAGTGCATATTTTTCAGCACTCTATTCCAACTGAGGGCAAGCCCGTCACCAACCAGAAAAACTCAGGTATAGGATCGAAAAGTGCTGATGTCTTTCAACAAGTGATCTGCCCCCCATTACCTGCACACTACTCACACACTACTACTTGTTTTTTTGTCTTCTTTCATTTACCAGGGAGATGTTGGATCTTCTCATGCCTCAACGTCATGCGGCTTCCCTTCATGAAAAAGTTTAACATAGAGGAGTTTGAGTTTAGTCAATCTTACCTGTTTTTCTGGGACAAGGTAAGACACAGTTCTCTTCCCATGTTTTTTCTCTTCAGGTTCTTAGAGGTCTATTATGTCTGCTCGGGCTGTCACTTTTTATTTGAGTTTCAAACATTCGTTCAGACATATGAGGTGAAAAGTTCATGTTCAAACTCTAATTACCCGTTGGAATGTTGGCTGCATCCTGGGGATGCAAGCCTACGTGAAGTAAACTCCTCTGTCTGCAGACACCATCCGCTGCTTTGGAGGAGAGACGTAGACTTGTGTTTCTGGCAAATAATATCAGAAATTAAGATGGGCTGTTTGGCTTGACTATCATTTGTATGTTTTACTTGCTACGCTTTTATTTCAAATCTGTCTGAGCTCTCTCCATTAGATGGGCTGTTAAGTGAAGGGTGGTGGTGGTGGTGGTGGTGGGGGGTGGGATTCCAATGTACTCGAACACTTTGCAGGTCATTTTAAATTTGTTCGAACTTGATTTTTTTGAAAAAGTGACAACCCTAATGTCTGTTTTCTGTCCATTGTATTATTGAATCTTCATTTGTTAACATTCACAGTGGTAAACCTTTTCAATTTGTTAGTTGATTCATGTGAACGGCAGGATTCACGAGTTAACTGTTCAGGATTTTTTTCTGTTTTCTATTTTTGCCTTTTGAGATTTAGGTTACTAGTGTCGTAAGCTTCTGGTAAAATGGACGCAGTGATTGTTTTGCAGTCAATACTTATTGTTTGTGTGTCTGCACGTATGTGCACTGCTACTGTGTTATTGTTCTGTGGTCTACTACTATACCACTATTGTTAACATAAAACCCTCTTTGTGTGGTGACATGCCTTTTCAGGGTTGAAATCACAGTGAAACCTAGCTTAATGTTTATGTTAGCTTTGAACTGGCCTTATAAAAAAGGAAAGTAAACTAAATTCTTAAAAGTATCTGGGAAAAATTATGACTATGAAGGATTTTATGACTCACAATCAAAAACACATTCTAGTCCCAGACAAATACATGTAGTAAGGGATAATGTGTGTAATAGTAAAAAAAATAAACCCAGTGGAACAATTTCTCATGAATATAGTTAAAAACAGTTAAGTTTGAGGAATATACAGAGGAATTGTATTTTTCAAGTAAGACCTGATGGACACAGACTGCTAGTTATCAAAAAGATGTGCTCACCAAACCAAACACCCTTTGATGTTACAGAAACTTTAAGTCCACAGAACCTTGTAGTTTTTTTCAAACTGTCTATATTTTTTCATTTTGTTTTTTGTAGGTTGAGCGCTGCTATTACTTCCTCAATGCCTGTGTGGAGACAGCACAGAGGAAGGAGCCAGTGGATGGACGCCTTGTCCAGTTCCTACTCTCAAATCCAACCAATGATGGAGGACAGTGGGACATGTTGGCCAACCTCATAAGTTAGTTTTTTTTTATGGCACATGCTTACATTGAAACATTTATGTTGATTGACTTGCTATATCCCATTAGCTTAAGCAGTTACGTGTATATTTGTTCACAGAGAGGTGGAGCCCTAACTATTAATATGTAAATCTGTGCACAGACAAATATGGAGTTATTCCAAAGAAGTGCTTTCCAGAGTCACACAGTTCAGAGGCCTCCCGAAGAATGAATGACATCCTCAACCATAAGGTGTGCTTTTCCTCCAGCAATTTACTTCAGCAGTTTCTTCAGCTCAAACTTGCAAGGCTCACATATCAGTGTCACATAATTATTATGGTAACAATATTGTTGATGAATATGTTCTAGCTGCGAGAATACTGCCTAAGATTGAGGAACATGGTGGCGAGTGATGCATCTAAAGCTGAACTGCATGATGCTGTGGACACCATGATAGAGGAGGTGAGACTGAACCACATTCAAATCTTTCACATAGAATCAATAGCTTACTCACCATGGAGGGTTTCAGAGATGACTAGAAGCTTTTGGAACAAAAGTGGATCCAAAAAAAGTGTAGCTAAATTTAGTTTTGTCTCCCTTAAAGAGCATATTGCAGGTTGAAGACAACAGTTTAGCAATTTATAGGTAAATAACTTACCTTAAACAATATTTTGAAAAGATACTCTAAAATTAAAAAACATGAATCAGACTGTCACTCCTGTCGATAAAGGAGAAGGAAATTTGTATTCCTGTACATATGATGGTCCTCAGGCTTATAATTATGAACCTGTTAGGCAAGATGAAGACCAGGAACAGGGCAGGATTAGGAGGAATAACGGCCATAGGAGAGCAGCTGAGCTGTGGTGTGAGGGGAACCAGTGGAGAACGGAGCAGGTGTCCTGGTGAGTGACTGCTGTTAGCTAGCCATATGTGGCCTAATGGTGTGTTCAAATAGCATATTTAAAGTTTGAAATCAGATACAATAAAGAGCTGAATTACGTTTTAGAGAAAAAGAGACCCTAGTGTGAATGCAGCATGGGTGTCTTCATATTTTATGCCTTATGCAGCCCAGTCCTCATGTTGTTCACATAGCAAATTGAGGGTTTAAGTCAGTGATGCAGTATGTTTCCAATATTTAGAGTAGAATTCAAGTTCACAACGTAATCCTACACACACACAGGCAGCACAACAGTGGACATACTCCTGTTTAATCAGTGCTGATACAATGAAATTGTGTTTTTATGGGATAGAGGACTGAAAGACAAAAAGCTTTTGTTTCTGTTACTGTTTGTTTATCCAACACTTCTCCTTGCATGTTCTGTGTCCATCACATGCACATAAGGGAACGTAACAGATAGGGATGCACCAAAATGAAAACTGGCCGAAAAACGAAACCTGAAAATGAAGAAACCAAGGCCGAAAACTGAAACACTGAAAGAAATTATTATGCCAATCATTAGTGGTATTGCATGATCTCAATATTAATGCTTCAAAGAATAATGCCATCTTTACAGAGATGCTCTGGGAGCGCTTAAAAAAAGGACAGAATGTTTTTTTCTACACCGCTTGTGATGGTTGTGACATTAATTTCTGGACTCTGTCCGCTTTACAGTGTGTGCTTGTCTCTGTGTGGGTGTGTTACGTGTGCTCATGTGTCTATGTGCATCGGGGTGGAACTCTGCCGTGCTTGATGCAGAGAGCAGAGGAGAGTTTGTGAAGGTGTGACCATCCCGTTATGTGAATAAGATAAATAACTTGAGGCTGTTTAGTCTGTTAAATTAAAAAAAAAAAACAAGATAAAGATCTGATCTGTTAGAGAGGGATGCCCCTCATTTGGTTCAGAGAGACGAGTCCTTTTTTCAGTGCTCTGCGTCTCCCCCTTCTGCACTGTGCACTTCTACCTACAACCGGGTTCTCCACATCCCATCGCGCCCTGGACCATTTCTTGTACGGGCATTATACGCTTTGCAAATCAACTATCTGCTGGGTCTTCCTCAGATATATTTTATCCAGACAAGGAGCGTGCTGGCTGTGGTTTTCGCTTGGGTCAGCACAACATACAGTCTCTGGCCATGTTGTTTCGGTGATAAGAGTCTTGGTGTTGAAAGGCTGAAAACCTAAAATGCACATTTGGGTGATTTTCAGTTGAAAATTTTCATTGGATGAAACTTCAGTGCATCCCTAGTAACAGAAGAGTCCCACAGAGCAAATGGTTACAGTCAGTGTAATTTTTACAGTGTAATAAACTGGAAGAAACGCAAACTATCCTTTGACTACGCTCAAAGGTAGTTTATAAGCCATTTATCCCTTTTACTTATGTGGTAGCTAATGAGAGACAGGAAATGGGGTGAGTGCAGAGAGTAGGGGAAACGCATGGAAGCAAACTGCCATGGCTGGGTACTAGAGACTTCTGTAAAGGTCCATTGTTCCTCTGAGAAGTGAGGGCATGCAAATAAACCACTATGGCAACTGGCACCTTTCATATGTAGACTCAGTGTAGCGTTTTGATGAGTTAAATTGTATCAAGAGATTTTTTTCTTATGTTGTTCCCTTCTTTTGAAATTTAATGTGAAAGGAAAACTTTGACTTGACTTTCAACTCAACAAACATAATTAAATATTTTAAATTTAGACCCTGGACTATAAAATAAGGAAACTGCAATTTTCTAATATATGGCAGAGTAGTTGCATCTAACAGCAAGGACTGTACAGGTGTAACTCTTTTGACTTTATGGCACAGTTCTTCTTTGACCAGAAGAGGGGGCTATTGAAACAATAAATTACTGGAATAATAACACCAAGTCAGATGATTTGGTTTGAGCTTTTTTTTTGTTTTTAAACTGTAAAATGAGGTCAAAGGTATTAAGTTAAAGGTCCTTATCAAGGCTGTCACTGCACCATTTACATACAGACGATTAATTTTATACAAATTTAAGTAAAGATGATACTTTATCACTTTCTAAAATGAGTATTGTAAAAAAAATATATAATTTATGATTTAATGTCAAATGTATCAAAGATACCAGTTTATAATATAATTTATATACTGGTAGTGCAAGTGCAGAGATGGGCCAAGAGCTCACATTTTGGGACTGTCACAATATATATATATATATATATATATATAAATATTTTTTTTCATTTTCTTACTTGTCCTGTCCAGCATCATGACAACAGAAATTGTGGTCTGGCTGCCATATTTGTGCAGAAACAGATTTACTTTGCCAAAAGTAAACTGTAAAAACTGTGACAATGTTTGAAAAAAAGAAAAAGTAAAAAACAGAGTTCAACTTCAAAAGAAAATAAAAGGATAACATGTACACTTGAACAAGCTCATTAACCATAAGCAAAGTTGATGTTTTTAAATGTATATCTATGCATTGACCTTTAGCCACACACATTCAAGGTCTTGTTTGTTTTTATTTTATTTATATGCATAATTTTTTTATTTCATTTGTTTATTTTTTCCTGTCCGTCTCTCTCTCTCTCTCTCTCTCTCTTTCTCTCTCTCTCTCTCATCCTCTCTCTCTCTCTCTCTCTCTCTCTCTCTCTCTCTCTCTCTCTCTCTCTAATCCCATCACAGTCTCTCTCTCAGATGTCTGTCTAACATGAGTCTGGTTCTGTTTGAGGTTTCCGCCCATTAAAGGGAAGTTTTTCCTTGCCAATGTAACTTGCTAAATGCTATAAAGGTCTGTACTCATAGTAGGTTAAGATGAGATCAGACTTCTTATCTTGTCTTGGTGTTGGGTCTCCGTTAATAAAATGTATTATTATTTACAGGTCTAGACCTGTTAAGGCTTTTGAAAAGTGGCTTGTTATGAATTGGCACTATATAAATAAAGATTGATTTTTGTGGCTAACACACTATATGTCACATAAGAAGCATCATTTTTTGCTTCCTGTATGTTTGCACATAGAGTTGGTCAATCAGCCTCCTATTGAGATGGTTCACACAGAACAGGGGTCGGGTTAAACAGCCTTTGTTGTGAGCTGATTGCATGGTTGCTGCTGGATGGTTGCTTGTTTAAACAGTCGCTTGTATCTCAATGTGCTTTCATGGATGCACAGCCGTCACCACCCACACACAAACACAGGTTGTGCAACAGTAAAGTCTGTTCTCACTGCACTGCACTGCACGACAGAGTGGAGGGTTGTCTTTGTCTTTGTTTGTCCACCTGGAATTGGTTTGTTTTGTGAAGCACCACTCTGTCAAAGCCAAGTGGTTAAAAGGACTAGGTCATGTCTAGGAACACTCAACAGAAGAACAGTGGAGCTTCCAGAGAATATTAATTTTTACTATAATTCAAAACTGTATTACAATTTTAATGAATGAACATATCAAATGTTTTTTTTACTTAAATTTATAAACATCAATATTCTAATAATTAGATTGATATAGACCAAACAATGGACAGCTGGATATTCAGAATTAGAAGAAAAATATTAGTACTCGAGGATAATGACTGCTCATTTTTTTATATCTTTTAAAAGGTTAATATATACACTGCTTAAAAAATTAGGTGTTAATTTTAGGTCTAATTAAATTTGTTAGGACTATATGTTAGGTGAATAAGTGACCTCTGTGGCCCATTAAAGTAGAACTCAACTCATTTTTGTCATAAATTTCTATGTACAGTTGAGGAAGTTTGTTTTTGTAATTTTGTAATTGAAGAATCAGTTCATTCATGACAGAAATAGAAAATAATGATTCGTAAAATGGCCTGGCAAACAGAATGACCAAAGTCTAAGCAGTTGACCCACATCAAGACCTGACCAAAAAGACTCAGAAGCCCCTGTGTTATAAATCTAAATGACAGATGATGTATTGCGAGTCTGTTATTTCAGCAGATTGGAACCCTAAGCATATAACCCTGACTAGGGTGTGATTTGTGTACTGGGTGTGTGTCTTCGGGGCTTTTATGGATCCTTTCAATAAGGAAATGTAGTTTTCCTTGCATGATCGTGTTCATTTTCATCTTAATGTGCACATGTTTTTCAGTATCTAAGTGTCAGTCCTGCTTTGACATGTATGAAAGTGATGCTGTCCATTCTCCTCACCTGGGAGATGTGATTATACCCTGCACTTCATCATTTCAGACCCCCTCACACTCCCATGACAGGCAACCGGGGTCAACATCTCTGCTTCCACTCACTGTGATTATGGTGTACCTATTTGAAAATGATCTTTCTGTATGTCAAGATTTAATTATTCCAGTGAACACAGGTCAGGCACAGATTAGAGATTTGCCTCGTTTTAACATGGGCCTGACCCCCCCCCCCCCCAATTTACATTTTATTGAAATGTGCAGGCATGTTCTGTACACAGTAAAAGTATTTGGATAGAAGCTTTTAGGATGACAGAATCCACACACTGCATTATTCGTGCAGTGCAGAATTGTTGTAGTTTCAAAATCAGTCTTTTCTTTCAATGCGTATCTAGTATTTGTCCTTGCTTCTCAACTTTCACTTGAGGAAACACACACTGACTGTACATGGTCATACAAATCTTCAAACAACAGAGTATACAGGGCCATAGTGTTGTTCAAACACATGAGTGCACACAGATGGTATCCCTCACACCACAACTGTAGGCCTTCCATGCTCCATTGCGTCATGGAATCAGAAACACCATGTGCGGTTCTGGTGTTGGCTCTGAATGCAAGGAAAGTGTTTCTTTGGACATTAATTTATGAGACAGCCACCAAAATCACTAAAGAACAATCTAGCTGCTGCTCTGAGGCTCAGTGCTGCTGGCTATGAGCTCAGTTTATGTTTGGTGGCTGCAATTGCTTTGCCAGTCAGTAATGTCCACTCACATTCTGGCTTTTTTTTTTCTCTATTGTTAGAACATAACAATGACCACATGTGTTGCATGTTTACAAAACATGGAAGTTTAATCAAAAGCTCGCTCATTTTTATCCAAACTGTTTATATGGTGTCATTTGCTTACACTCACAAGTCCAGTTTTTGGACAAGAGTTATAACTTGACCACAAAGAACAAATGAGACATTTGCTTTACCAAAGTTTGCTATAAGCAGGATTTCAGCCAACCGTGGACCCTAACTTTTTAACAATATTTTATCCAAATAACCTGTTTTAACATTTTGGTTTTAATAATAACTATGAATGAAGTCATTTACCTCTTCAAAACCCCAGTGCAAATTACTGTTATTTAACACTTTATTCTGTTCATGTACATGTACTGGCTTCAACCTGAGGGGCCCTGTCTAAAGTTACCTTTATATCCTCAAGCATACATTTGATGCCTTTTACTCAATCTTACTGTTACTGTTACAATCAGTCATAACTTGGGGTTATTGGTTACTTTTAGTTTCTTTAAATGGTTCAGATGCCAGTAAGGCAACACTGCAGCATAGTCGGTAAGCTTATTGTTCAACAGAAGGCGCATTGTGCAACTTCACAACACTAAGACATAAGGTGGATCCTCTGCTTGATCTTGATGAAACAAAAACAAATGTTTAAGTCATTTAGCACTTACAAGAGGTGGTTTTTGAAACCCGTTGGCAGTTTAGATAATTAACCTAACTAACCCTAACCCAAATATAAAGATATGTATGACCAGTTGCCAGTCAATCACAGGACTGACACACAGAGACAGGCAACCTTTCACACACACACACACACACACACACACACACACACACACACACACACACACACACACACACACACACACACACACAAACCTAAGGGCAATTGAGAATCACCAATTAACCTGACGTGTGTGTGTGTGTGTGTGTGTGTGTGTGTGTGTGTTTATGTATACATACATATATACATACATACATGTTGCAATTTTAGCCTTGGTGACATCCAAAGCAGTAAAACTGTGATGTTTCACCGTGAATCTCCATTGATGGATCATTAATCACTGGAGTTCTGTGATGTGGCTAACTTTACTTGTGCATCTGTCCATTTTTTAAAATAGTATATCACTGGCTTTTCCAACAAATTTTAGCCACATCTCATTTTCTCAGCTCTTTTCTAAGTTTAAAAGCATCAGCCAGATCCAGCTGTAGTGTGAGTTGAAAGGAAAAGTGGAAAACTCCTGCGATGACTGAATATTAATAATGCATTTTATTTTGATTGGTGTCTTACAAGACATGCAAGGACACCTTACAATATACAATAAAACAAGTTATAAAATTAAAATGTTTAAAAGGAATATAAAAATACAATATATAACTGTCAACAGATAAGGGAGATAATGAATCAGACAGAGTAGGCACATTTAAACAGATGCATAATCAGATGTTTCTAGGGCCAGATGGACAGGAAGCCTAAACAACCACATTTTTCACTCAGAAATACTGTCTGAACTGCAGTGCCACAGGAAGACACATGTGGAGAAGGGTGGGTGAGTAAATAGGTAGGTGGAAGGGTAATAAGAAGTAGATGGTTGGGTTCTTCTGTAGGAGCGAAAGAGGGGGAAGTCAGGTTGAGGTGGGGTGTTGAGAGAGGTGCACACACTGACTGAATTGATTCAAGGACAAACATTGGGTTAGATTTGTGAGATGAGAACACATGGAGGGCCTCAAGACACAACAGTGCTTCCTTTCATCAAGAATAAGCACGTAAGCCCCAGACTGCAGTAAAGAAAAGCACAAAGCAAGTGTCATGAGATTACCAATATTGGGATTTGACTGTTTAAATGGAATAATAGTTGTACAGAAGACTCAACAACAAGGCAACTGGACTGTGTAGAGTTTGGGAAGACGTTTCACCCCTTATCTTGGAATCTTCATCAGCTGATGAAGCTCCTTGGTTGAGAGGTGAAATGTCTTCCTAAACTCCAAACAGTTCAGTTGCCTTGTTGTTGAGTCTTCAGAATAACCATGACCTAGATGAATGAGAATCTAGATGGACAAATTTAGTTGTGGCTTTATCACACCATGGCAAGTTTGCTGTAAAAGTCACCACACCACAATTATTATGAGTTTAACACCAAGTAAATAGCTTTTTTTCAATACATTTGTTAAAAATGTTGATGTTGTAATTATGCTGTGCAGGTGTTCCGAGTAGCCAGCGTTTGTCTTGGCAGTCCCCCTGAGACTATCTGCTGGGAGTACAGAGACAAGGATAAGAACTTTCATCGCGTGGGACCCCTCACCCCTCAGGAGTTTTACAGAGACCATGTCAAGCCCTTATATAACATTCAGGACAAAGTATGAGAGCCATTCAGCACATTAAATTTGCCATTTTTTTGTAGAAATTCAAATCTTTTGTTATAATTATATTTTAATTCTTTTTCCTCAGATCTGCCTTGTGAATGATCCCAGACCCCAAAACCCTTATGGAAAGCTGTACAGTGTGGAGTTTCTTGGTAACATGGTTGAAGGCCGCCGCACTCTGTACAACAATCAGCCCATCCAGCTGCTTAAAAAGGCTGCGGCTGATTCCATCAAGGAGGGGGAGGTAGGTTTGGGAAAACAGACACAACTGTACAGATGATAACATTTGCTGGTGTCTGCTGTTTGTACCCAATAAATCCTACATGCTTGCTGTTTTTTTTCCTTAGGCAGTCTGGTTTGGTTGTGATGTTGGAAAACATTTCCATGGCAAGCTGGGCATTAATGACTTGAATGTGTGAGTATCTCTTTGAAACATCTTGTTTGTTGTCCTTTTTGAAGCTCTGTCCTATAACTGTAAAAGGTAAGGAATCATTGTGATTATGATGATTCAGGATTTTCCACTGATGGACCTTTAGTTCTAAATCTACTGGTGGGAAAAGCAGATTATTGAACGCAAAAGTGCACTTAAAGACCAACTTTTTTTTCATTTCCTTTTTTTTTTCTTTTTTTTTTGTGCTGTGACAAAATGTTGTTGCCCAGGATTGATTAACTTATGAATCATGCTCTTTGTATCTACTGACTCCTGTTTCACTTCTTGTGTGCAACTGAAAAGCAACGACCATTATAAAGATCTTAAAGACACTTTCCCCGTGTGATCTTTAAGTAATGAAACAGATCTTAATTTCCATATTTCATAATTTTTTCTTTATCATTTAATTATTATTATGACTATTTCCCAGCCAACTAGGATCTGGTCTACTAGTTGTGTGCCAGTAATGCAAGGTTTACATTGCGAGGGCAGACCTTATCTTCCTTGATGAGGTGTCATTCTCTCTGTAGGGGAGAAGTTGCTTATCTTTGTCCTGCAGGTGAGGAAGCATCTGTCTGAGTTGCTGGCGCCAGGCATTAATTTGCACACTTAACTAAACCAGAATGGTGCAGTAAGTCTGGAAGATCTCTGGAGGCCCATCCTCCAGACAGCTCCTTTCTGGAGCCAACAGATCATTATTGAACAGAGACTAATGTATAATGCAGTCTTATTTCTACAGACCATTCACTGAATGTGTTGCTCAACTTCCTACTCCTTGCACTTCCTTCTCTCTTCATTGAGCTTATCTATCTATCATACTGTCGAAGATGATACCAGCATAAATTTTTTTGATGAAAAAATTTGGCATGTCGCCAACAGGCAGCCTCTGATTGGACAAACTGGTGATCTTAATATTGTCTAAACTGCCGAGTTAGAAAAAAAATTAACCCTCCGTACAGTGTGTGCTGTTAGTGAAATAAGCAATTCAGAGGGGAGACATTCTCTGTCCCAGGCTGTAAACGTGTTTATTTTGGCTGTAAAAACGGCTTTTTTGGCTTGGTGTGTTTTTGACTTCCGGTACTTCCAGAGCCAGCCTCAAGCAGACACTCAATGAACTGCAGATTTTGCACTTCAACATTGTCTCATATTTCAGACCAAGGTTGCCACTTGTCTGTGACGTGACAACACATTTTTCTACTTAAGAAAACTGCTCAGAGTAGAAAATTAGATGTAGATGAAAAATAAAACTCAAGATTTATACCATGTTGTGAAATCTTCTTTTTGTTAGAACTGATAAAAAAAAATTGGTAAGGAAAAAAGTATAGTTCAGGAAGCGGTATCGAAGTGAAGGTATCGGCATCAGTACATGAATCGAAAATTGAAGCTGTATAAGGTCAACTGGTAACTGCCAACCTTCCTGCAGAACTCAATGGGGCTTTGGAAGACAACCCTGGAAGACCAAAAAAAACCAGTGGCACAGATGAGCATCAAATGTGGCATATACTAAGGAGATGCCCTGTTCCTACTGCTGTTTTGCATAGACTTGAACCCCCTCAGCAGGATCATCACCAAGAGTGGCTACGGGTAACGGTTCAGAAGTGAGACGACCATCAGCCACCTCCTCTACATGGGTGAAATCAAGCTGTACGCTAAGGCCCGGTTTATACGATAATGGTATCAGGGTGAAACGCAAAAGTTTTGTTGCGTTTTGGCGTCTCATTTATACGGTTAAATGGCGGACTTACCGGGTTGTGCTTGTGCTGCTGAATCTGCTGACTGCCTCTCAACAAAATGTTCATGTGTTGCACCACTTCTGCTCTCAGATAAGACGTATTGAATATATCCACCAGACGATCAGCCTGCCTCTTTTTCGGCGGCAGACTACCAAAAGACTCTATAGTTATATCTCCATCTACTGGCCGTGTATGCATACTACAGCATTTTCAGTCCCTCAGAGTTTCTGTATAAATGCAGATTTTTTTTCTCTTTTTTTTTTTTTCGTTTTCGGGTGAAACACTGTGAAGCACTGTCGTATAAACGGGGCCTAACAGTGAGAGGGACATCGACTCCCTGATCCAGCTTACTATGATCTACAGCGGCAACATCAGAATGTCATTTGGACTGGATAAGTTTGGACGGATGGTGTCTGAGAGAGGGAAGGTGATCATCACTGAAGGGGTTGAACTACCAAGGCAAGGCAAGGCAAGGCAAGGCAAGTTTATTTGTAGAGCACAATTCATACACAAGGCAACTCAAAGTGCTGCTACCAGAGGGTAATATTGCAGATGTCCAGGACAGCTACAAATACTTGGGGATCCCGCAGGCAAATGGTAACCATGAGTAGATGGTCAACCACAGCCATACAGAGGGTGAGACGGGTCCTGAAGAATCAGCTGAATGAGAAGAACAAAATCCTGACCATTAACACCTATGCCCTGCCAGTAATCAGACACCCCACTGGGATAATATCCTGGCCACTGGAAGAGATGAGAAACACTGATATCAAGACCAGGAAACTCCTTACAATGCATGGAGGGTTTCACCTGCAGTCCAGCACCCTGAGGCTGTACAGTAAGCGGAAGGAGGGAGGCCAAGGACTAGTGAGTTTCAGAACCACTATCCAGGAAGAGACAGCTGGTCTTGAGGAGTACATCAGGAATATGGCTCACAGTGATGACCTGCTAAGTGAATGCCACAGACATCAGAAGCCCAGTAACAAGGAGGAGCTGGAGGGGCTAACATGGGAGGAAAAGCCCCTGCACGGCATGTACCACAGACAAATTAAAGAAGTGGCTGACATTGGGAAAACATACCAATGGCTGGAAAAGGCTGGACTGAAAGACAAAAAGAAAAAAAATCTGTGTTCACACAGAAACGCTGAGGAACTGAAAACGCTGTAGTATGCATATCAGGCCTGTAGGTGTTGATATAACTGTAGTCTTTTGGTAGTCTGCCGCCGAAGAAGAGGTGGGCTGATTATCTGGCGTATCCATTAAATGTGTCTTATCTGAGTGAAGAAATGGAGCAACAGATGCACATTTAGTTGAAAGGCAGTCAGCAGATTCAGCAGCACAAGCACAACCCGGTAAGTCTGCCACTGAACCGTTGTTGTTGTCTGGTTCGCACATGGGAATTAAAATTTCCCACAACAAAAGTGGAATGCACATGCGCAAAACGGTGTGTGATGTCAACATTTTCACTGAAATTTCCTGCTTGCTGTTTATACAGAGACAGAAGCTGCAGCGTTTCAGAAAAATTCTGCTCTAAAATTCTACTAAAATTATGTACATGTTAAAAATGCCACATCATCCAGCCCTAATCTTACACAATATCAGGAGAAAATTCACCCAAAAATATAACTCTAAAGCATATCTCTGCATTTATATATTAGCCACATTGGTGTGTAGGATGCAGCTCAATTTTAGATGACAAAAAGGGGGAAAAGGTGTCTTCCAAACTCTTTTTTGGTATATGCTACATGTCGGGATATGATATTGGAAAGAACCCCGTGAAGGTATCAAAACCTTGCCTTCTTTTGATTTTTCCAGTGTTTAAATTCACTTTAATGTAGAGCTGGAACTTATGCAGGGTGATTGTGTTTATGTGCAGGTTCAACCATGAGCTTGTTTTTGGAATTTCTGTGAAGAATCTCTCCAAGGCGGAGCGGCTGATCTACGGAGACTCCCTTATGACTCACGCCATGATTCTTACTGCTGTCACCGACAAGGTACCTTCACACAAGCACACAGTTCAGGTGTGGAACAGCTCAGTAATCTTGTTTAAATACACAGTTCATGTATAAGCAAACTAACAGGATACACAAATTTAGAGCTTTCCAGGGTGTAATGTATCAAAGCCTTGCTACATGTTTACGTTGCTTTAATCAGCTTCAGTTTTTCGAATGATGTCAGTTTCTTCCTTTATAAGTAACCCCAGCTGTGGGGATACTCTCCTTCTTCAGTTCACTGCTTCTTCTTCTTCTTCTTATCTCCTCATTATGTTCTGTATTTTTCCCTCTCCAGGATGAGAAAGACGGCTATGAGAAGTGGAGGGTGGAAAACTCCTGGGGAGATGATCGTGGGAACAAAGGTAACACTTGATTGAACTTTTGTCTTTCAGTCATGTCCATTGGTCTGTGGTTTAAATGCAGCTCTTACATGAATACAGTGGTGGCCAAAATTGTTAGAACACCTGACAGATCTGAAAGTATTGACCTTTTTTGCATCCAAAACATGATCTTGAAACATACATGTGGTTGCTCTTAGCACAACAAAAATAAGATGAAGTGAAATCTGTTTTTTTCTATTTTTTTTAAATATTTGCTTTGAAAGCCTGCTGCAGCAATTACAGCAGCACGTCTCTGGCATAGTGTCAATATATTCTCTGAGAATTCAACACTTATGTTGTTCCATGCTTTCTGCATCTCAAGCAAAAGCAGGGTTCCCATGTGTCCTGGTAAATCTGGAAAATCCACCCTTCAGCCTTTTTCCAGCTTGTATCTCCCCACTTTTGCCTAGTTTTCTGCTCCATCGGCTGTCCTGTCCTCTGATGAAATGCTGCCTCTGCACAGCAACTACATAAAACTCATTTAAAACAGTTGCTTGCGCCATTCTTAATTCCAGAAATGAGCAATATGCTTTACATGAAAATTTTAAAGTGCTCTTCCTCTCTTATGACATCTCTCGAACCATAGTGTTTCACAAGGAAACACTGTGGTTGGAGAGATAGAATTGGATTGTCAGATGAAGTAGAAATTGTTTTGGGATGCAATGTCTAAGTATAAAGGTGAAGTGATGGTGGAACTTTATTTCAGAACTGGTGAGAAATTGTAATGTGTCAAGGGGCTCATTTCAGGTCAGTCATGCATTGTCTGGCTAACCCATACAGTACAGCTTTTATGCTGAGTGACAACAAAATACTCACATACTTATATGAGTCCACTACCCAAAATGACTGATCAGAAAAGCATACTTAAGCTTCTTACTTAAGCATATTTCCAGGATCTCTTATTCCAAAAACACCAGCAGAAAGCAAAGGCATGGGCCTGTCATCTGTCTGCAGTGCCTTTATTTTTCAATGATTCAATGATTACCAGACACAACACATTAAAATGTTCTGATTTGTAAATGCTAATACTTGAAGCCTAATCAGGCTATAAGTTGAAAATGGACAAACCATCCAGCCTCAGACTACCTGAAAAACAAACTTATGCTTACCTTTTTCTGATGATTTACCAGGTTTTTGATCAGTGAAAGGCAGTCTGCTGTAAGAAAGGTTTGTACTCAACCTTGAATGCAACATTTCGCTGAATAAACTCTCTAAATCAAGACATTTGTACTTAGATTTCAACAATATAAAGTGAGTAATACCAATCTAAATTCAAACCTGTTTACACTTGATTAAAACCATCTACGGTTAAAATGTTTTAAATGCACTTACTTCAAATTGTAATTTCTAAAAATATTGGGATTCATGTTTTCAAGTTATGGACTCATGTTGAGGATTGCTGCTTAAATTAGAAGGCGAGAGGGCTGTTATTCCTCCTAGCCTACAGTACATCCATCTGTTCTGGAGACAGGACAGTAAGCCTATCCCGAAAAACAAATAATGACACCCAACATTCATTCACACACATACACACAAAACATGCCACCCAACACGCGAGTTCCAGGAAAGCTTACATCAACACACAGACGGATACCACAGTGAGAACCAGGCAGCGTGCCATTTAAGATTTGCGTACTTGGAAGATCACATGTACACAATAGGCACGCCATCCCTGGCACATTGTTTTGAATTGTGACACGTTCTTGTGGTTACCCTGACGTCTTTGATAAGTCAACTTGGCAGCAGGAGTAATGCTTTCGTTTACCTAACTCTGAAAACATGAAAAAGGGAAAGAAGACCTTTAGGGGAAGAAAAGGAGGGAAGTTACATCATGAAATTAGTAACTTTTATTCAGTCTTGGTTGTGGTTGCAAGTTCTTTTCCAGCGTTTATTGTCTTTTTCTGTATTAGTGTGGTATGAGTTGGTTGCTGTGTTTTTTTTCATGATTCCTAGCACTAGATAATCTATGGGATTCGTTACATTCCATCCCTAAATGGACCATGAGGATACACTTTTATAAACATCTCAGATTCAGCTCTGTTGTGGTTGTGTGACTACATACACAAAGATGCAGAAAGGGGCAGACATTGTTTAGTTATATCAGGGTGGGTGTTAACAGGTGATGGCAGATAAGTTAAACACATTAAGCACTGCAGGGTGGGTGGGTATAACCCATGATGGGCTGATTTCCTTTTCTCATCCACCCGTCTGTCCATTTTCTGATACAAACACTTACACTTACAGCAATAAAAATATATTTGAATTTATTTGATTGTTCTTATTGAGTCCTACAGTTGGGAGCAAAATTATTCAACCCCCCTGGTGTGTTGGGGTTTCAGGCAAAACATATTACTTTTAAGCTGTTTTAAGTCATGAGATCCGAAGAGATGTTAGGAGACTTAGGTTGCAATAAATTAACAGTATTCATATGCTTCCAGGTTTGTGTGATCAGGGAATTGCAATGCTCTGACCTAGCCAAATATACCTAGGGTGTGTGGGGGGTTGAATAATTTTGCTCCCAACTGTACCCCAATATTCTTTTGTATTATATTTGTATTGATGTGCTATATGCACCCAGACTTTTCTACTATGGAGCCATGCATTGACCGATATACGCTCCCTCTTGTCTCCCCCTCAAGTCCCTCCATAAACTTTAACTAGTAGAGAATGCTGCGGCCTGGATTATCACCAGGACTCCATCTTTTCATCATGTCACCTCTCAGCTGCACTGGCTTCCCATCATCCACTGTATCAATTATAAAATCCTACTCCTCACCTTCAAAGCCCTCCATAGCCTCATACATCACCGATATCCTCCTCATCAACAAACCCAGCCGTACCCTCGGATCTTCATTCTCTCTCAGCCTCAATATAACTCCAGTCCGCTTGACAACCATCGGATCTCGCTTTCAGTTGCTGTGCCCCCTGTCTCTGGAATTCCCTGCCACCCAACATCCATTACATTGATTCATTGACTATCGATAAATCTGGCCTCAGAACTAATCTCTTCTGCCTAGCCTACCATCTCTGACTGCCATCTATCTCATAAATAAATAAATAAATAAATAAATAAATAAATATATATATATATATATATATATATATATATATATATATATATATGTGTGTGTGTGTGTATGTTTATACACTCACAATAAGTTAGGGATATTGTGAGGTCCTCAGTGGTTTTTATACATAATGTGATAGTTTCACTTCAGCGATTCTTGGGATAGGGAGCCAATTGTATTTGGATGTTAGACGCACCTCAGTCAGATGTCGCTCGTGAACTTGGTGTGTCTAAAAGTATCATCAGCAGACTTGCAGCAAAACACAGAACTACTGGCTGTGTTGGTGACAGACCCAGGAGTGGAGCCCCACAAGTGATGGACCGCAATGATGACCAGTACCTAAGGACCTATGCACTCAGACATTTTTATAAAACTGCCACACAGCTGCAGGCCTGTTTATGAGAAGTGAGGGGTACAAGGGTTTCCAGACCATTCACAACTGACTCCACCATTTTGGCTTAAAGCCAGATGATCACTGCAGGTGACTGCACTGACACCATGATACTGCTGTGACCGTTTGCAGTGGCGTGTTTGCAGGATGGACAAGTCAAATTGCAGAAAGATGTCGCATTAAAAAAAAAAACGGATTGTGGGGGCCATAAAACAAGGCCAATGGACTACTGAAAGTGGAAAGATGGTGCTATGGAATAATGCATAAAAACTTGAAATCTTTGGTTTATCTCACATGATTTTTGTATGCCATTGAAATGATGATTCCTCAGAGTGTGACTTTTTTGATTTGAGTGATTTGAGCATTTGTGCAAATGATCTGTAGTTACACTATACCTTCATGTGGTTGTCTGCTCTGTCTTCATAGGTTACCTTATAATGACGGATGATTGGTTCTCCGAGTATGTGTATGAAGTGGTGGTAGACAAAAGGTTCCTAACCTCGGAAGTCCTTGAAGTGATGGAACAGGAGCCTATTGTACTTCCTGCCTGGGATCCAATGGGGGCTCTAGCGTAACAACAGAAATGAGGATTCATGTCCCAACCTTGGGTTTATTCAACTCCACCCTGTTGTTTGGCTGCTTTTACTCCTCCAATTATTACTCCCCGCATCTTTCCAAACAAGCCTGTTATTCTAAATAAAGATTTTGTTTTCTTTTTTACTTGACTGCATGTGTTCTCTGTCTACTTGTGTTTCTAGAAAGTTGAGTTGGAACATTTGGAACAGTGGCATGTTTACCACTGAGGTGTATCACCACTTATTTAACAACACTTTAACAACTTGGACCAGTTTTGAAAGTAAACAGTCTTATCCTTTCTTAAAGGATAATGTTTTAGCTGCTCAACACTTCAGGGTCCTCTTTGTTGTATTTTCGTGATAATGTGCTATATGCACTCAGACTTTTCTGCTACTGAGCTGTGTTGTAGTAATATAGGTGAAATGTAATTTAGGATCTTTTTCCTTTTTTAGACGTGCTTTGTTTTCTGTTCAAACCCTTGTCTGGACAGCAGGAGGTGTAGTTTCTAACCTTGTAAACTACTATAAAACAAGCCAGGGATATTTGACTTCAAGGTGAAATTGATAGAAAATGTAAAAGGTTCATGCTATAGTTGTATTATGCCATGAAAGTGGGGCATTTAAATACAAACATGCAATGGTAATTTTTCCCATCTCATTCAATTTACTGAAAAAAAAGCTAACAACAGTGGTGTGTCTGAGCCTCAATTATAGTTCAACAGCAATGTCTCATGCAGTTCACTACTACACTACTCACAATAAGTTAGGTATTCTGTGCGGTCCTCGTGAGATTTCATACATAAGGTGTTCACTTCAGTGGTTCTTGGGATAGGGAGGCAATTGTATTAGGGTGAGAGACACATCTCATTTTGCGTTTTCCACGTAATGGTCTCACTGTGTACAGTACGCCTGACATGGGGGTCAAAACAATAAAATACAAAAAGACTATGTGACATCAATTTTAATATTTGGGGTTATAAAAAGCTGGTGTTGTCAGTAATGCATACCCAGTTCATCATTCAAGCAGCCATGAACACACCACGTCAGTACATGAATGAGCAGCGCCACCTGGCCATAGCGCACCTTCAGGTCAGTAGCTGGCAGTCAGATGTCGCTCGTGAACTTGGTGTGTCTAAAAGTATCATCAGCAGACTTGCAGCAAGACACAGAACTACCGGCAGTGTTGGTGACAGACCCAGGAGTGGAGCCCCACAAGCGATGGACCGCAATGATGACCAGTACCTAAGGACCTCTGCACTCAGACACCGTTATAAAACTGCCACACAGCTGCAGGCCTGTTTATGAGAAGTGAGGGGTACAGGCGTTTTCAGAAAAAGCATTCACAACCGACTCCATCGCTTTGGCTTAAAGCCAGACGACCACTGGAGGTGACTGCACTGACACCAAGACACAGCCGTGACCGTTTGCAGTGGGCACAAGACCATGTGACCTGGACAATGCAGCAGTGGTCTCCTGTCCTGTTCACTGATGAGTGTCAAGTCACCTTGCACAGAAATGATGGTCATCAGCCTTGCTAGAGAAGGCAAGGTGAGCGATACGCTGAGGCCTACATGGTCCCCAGGGTTGGCTTTGGTTGAGGAGGTGCAACAGTCTGGGCAGGCATCTCCAGTCACAACAAAACAGATTTGGTGAGTTTAGATGGCTCAGTTATGCACATTATTACCTCAGAGACATCATAGAGCCCATCATCATCTCCCAATTCCACCAGCACAACCCAAACTTTCTGTTCATGGATGATATTGCTCCAGCACATGGTGCCAGAATTGTCGCAGCTCCACGGAGTTGAAGTGGGAGTCCCTCATATGGTATGTCCAGATGGTAATCTGTCTAGTGTACCCCACTTCTCATCTTATTTTTCACAGTGAACCTCCCATGGATTAAGCGTTAGTTCTACAATTCCTTTTTCCAGACGCTTTTGCTAAAACAACATACAACACAAACAAGAATTTAAGTTTGTTTGGTGGCAAATGCTGCCATCAAGATCCAAAAGAAGTGTCTTTTTTATTTCATCTTAAATAATTTAGCCACAACTAATAACTTACTTAATATAAACAACATTCAATATCCAGCGCTTTCATTTAGTAAGAGTTGGGTCTGAGACCCTCTGATTGATTTGACCCCAGAGGACGAAGAGAAGAAGGGTCAGATTAAGTTTCTAAGTCAGGGGTGGGCAATTAATTTTTATGAGGGGCCAAATGAGAAACTTGAATTCTGTCAGAGGGCTGCACCAACAATAACATGAACTAAATCCTGCTCCATATTAACTCTTTCCCATTGTAAAATGCACTTACTTAAGTTTTGATTAGCTGCTACTAATAACCAGAAGAAGAAGGATATTCTGTAAATATGTGAAATTGTGGTGCAGGTCAAATAGGGAAATACTACAACAGAAGTAATAAACAGTAAAACCAAAAACATTCATTGTATTGTTGTTCTATTGTTTAGCTTGTAAGTCTCAACAAATACTGAAAACTTTTATAACAACTTTATGCAAAAAAGAAATACTTGAATATTTTTTCACTTCATTTAAACTCTTCACTGAGAAAAATCTAATCTGTCTTGGGCTTGAACAAGTGCACTGAAATTCAACTGATTGGTTGAACTTTGTCACCGGGCATCACATGTGAACATCACTGTTCATGTGCAGAGCTTATGCTTGCAAGTGTATCTGTACAGAAATAATGCAAAAAAACTTCACACTTTTCAAAATAAAAGCAACACAGTTGTATTGAATATACAGCATACTTTTTTTTTCATTCATTCATGTTTAAATTTATGATTGACCTTGCATGGGCCACACAGGGATGTCCAAAGGGCCGGATGTGGCCCGCGGGCCGTAATTTGCCCAGGTCTGTCTTTAGTGTCCCCTGAACAGGTGAGTCATCAGGCAGCTCTTAAAACACAAAGCGACTCTACGAATCGTATGGAGTTGGGTAATTCATTCCACCAACTGGGAGCAACAGAGGAGAAGAGGATGGCCAGAGTTAGAGCCATGCTGGGCTGGGAGCACCAGGCATCTCTCACAGGCAGGCAAGAGGGAGCATATACCTGGATGAGGGATTGCTTGTAGACAGGAGCTGTTCTGAACACTGTTTTGTGAGACAGAAAAAGAGCTCTGAATTTGATTTGAGCTGTCACTGGAAGCCAGTAAAGAGAGATTAACAGCGGGGTAATGTGTGCTGTTTTGGGCTGGTTAAAGACCAGGGGCCTCATTTGTAAAAGACTGCATCATAGAATCCTTTCTAAAAATGTATGTGCGCCTAAAACCTTAAAATGTGTGCACACAAAATGATTCAGATTTATACAATTGTTTGTATGCACATCTACACATAATGTTCTCTTTACAAATCAGGATCCACTTGGAGAAGTACGCACATGGATAAGCCACCGACTGCGCCCCTGGTTTACCTGCAATCAACCATGAATGGTCAATGCAAAGCAACTCGTGAATGTAAATGCACACAAAGAAGGGGGCTGATTAAAGGTATCTAGTGTTGGACTGCAGTGGAAACTGGACGTTAAGACCAAAGAAAGAAACTTTCTGACCAAGAAATGTACGAGTTTGTGAATGAAGTGAGGAATAAAATGGACATATTGGTAGTTTACTGCAGCAGGGATAACAAACTTAAAAATCAGAGAATGGCACCACATCACTGCTGCATTCATCCTGTCCAATGTGCCAAAACATCCACAGTTCTTCATTATGCACAAGTATATCTGCATTGTTTACATGTTTACAGAGCCACACGGACTTAGTCATATATTTTCAGAGAACACACATCATTCAGCGGTCTGCCTCACTCTATATTATTATTATTAACCAAAGGTTTGATTGACCAACAAAACATTTTCATTGTTGAAACTCTATCTGCCCTGTGACTAATTATGAGGATATGAAGGCCTAATGATCATGTCAGAGATGCCCTGACAGAATAAATATGTGCAGCTGATGAAGATGTGCTGAGTATGGAAGAGGCGAACTGTATAAAGCACCGCCATGTCTCTGTGCACTCTGGGTGTCTTGATGCAGGCATCTTTATTAAAACTAAAAATCACACTTGATGATAAATGCACGATAATGAAAGATTTTGATGAAAAGTGGTGGCTCTGTGGTTTCTGTTAGTCTTCATTTTTAACCCTACAATGGTGATTACATTAGTTTCCAGTCCTGTGAGGTTGAAGATGTATGATCTTTGTTGGTTTGATGATAATGATCAGTAAAGTTTGATATTTAGTGAGATAAAATGTGGAAGAGAGCAGTATTTATCTGCAGGCTTCAAATCACCACTTTGCCGTGTGTGTCACCAGTTTCCCATGCCTTCAAAATGTACGTACACCTGGTTCAGAGTTTACTTACTGATGCACACGTTTTACCTTAAGTTTAGTTTTTATAGATCACAAACTTTGAGTGAAAAAGGCGTATGCCAGTTTCAGGCCTTGTTTTTGTGCATACACGTTTATAAATGAGGCGCCTGAAGTGCTGCTGCTCCATATTAAGATAATTACATGTACATGATGAACATATTTTTATTGGCTCCATTTAAGACTGTAATTGCTGCGCTACCTGACAAAAATGTATCCTTGCATCAAATGCAATTATTGGTGTTAATAGGTTTTACATTTTTGAATCAAGTGTTTGCCACATAATAAGAAAAGTGATACAAAGAGGCTTGATGAGTGCATCCACAAAGTGATTGTTTGTTGGTTTGCAATGAAGCTGTACTGATATTGGTGTGGAATCAGAATCAGTGCCAAATATGTGCTAAACTCTACATTTTTGAACAGTTTGCTCTGTGATAAATTTCACAATCTGCTGACTTGTTTATCTCAGGGATTAGTCAGTTGCTGTAAACCCTGCCCTTTTCTCTGTGAACAACCTCATGGAAACTGTGCTGTCAGCAGCCTTTTTTGCCAGGGTGCAGTCAGGTAAGGAAACGATAACATCAGGGCGTTAAGCTAACTTAAAGTTAATTGCCTACCACATCCACCAGGGTTTTTTAAGTCAGATTCTTAAGAGTCCTGGTACTCCTGGCAGAGTAAACCAGCACAGTGGACGTCTCAGCAGTTTGGCTTCAGATTTGAGTCAGCAAAGCAGCATCCCATCAAGCCTGAACGTGGATATTTCAAGTTTTGGGTAACAAAAAAAAAAAACAAAACAAAATGAAACAAAACAAAAACAGACTGATATGAAGCTGTGTTGTATGCTCTCTGTCCAGTGTTTCCATGCCCATATGTTTGTGTGACAGGCATAATAAGACCACTTCAAACCATATGTGTTCATTACATACTGTCCTTTCATTGTTTTCTCTCCTCCCCTCTTTACTCATGTCGGTGTGTTCATGGTTGTTTGTGGGTTCCTGCTTGTGTGTGAGGATTTGTGTGCGTTGCGATGGGGATTAACCCAGTACTTCAGCTGATACTGATTGGAATGACGTTGCACATACACACAGACTGGTGTTTAATAAGGAGGAGGGACTTCATGTCATGTGTTTGTGTTTGGGTGAGACTGAAAGGGAAAGATTGTGATCAAGATGTTATTTTTTGTCTTTTCTTCTCCCTGCCACAGTCCCTGACTGCTTCTTTTCAGATTCCCGTGTCTCTCATCAAACACACATACACATCCAGTCACTCACACACACACACACACACACACACACATAATGAAGGCTTAGTAGGCTGACTAAACTACTGTACCTGGCACTATGCCTTTCAGTCCAGCAGGTTACAGGTGGCTGTAAACCAGTTAGTTAGCACAGGGCAGACAGACCTATATAGAAATAATCTCTTCCTCATGCCCAATCATACACACTCTCCATTTTTGTATGTGTTTATTTGGATCTTATAGCTTAATCTATTCATCTGCACTGCTCTGTTTGGCCTGTCTGGCCCTCTGATGAATATGCATCAATGAGTCCTGGATTAGGGGCAGGGATCCTTTGCTAAAGCTTTTTCTGTGAGTGTGCGTTTGTTTCAGTGAGTGCATGTGTGTGAGTGGGTGCCTGCATGCTTGAGTATGTGTGTTAGTGTCTTAAGCCAGGCAAAGCAAGAATATGACCTGTTGTAAGCCCAGGCAAGTGTGATTTGTGTGACTGGGTTTAGACTGTTGACAAGCAACGTCTTGGACACCAGACACCAGATGACCAGATACTTTATGGACAATGCTGACGGTTATTTTGTGAACATCGAGGTAAGAACACACTGACTTTAACCTCATTTTAATTCAAATCAAGCACATTTATAATTTGCAATCAAAGTTCACTCCCAGTGGACAGTAGAGCATTGAGTTTGCAGCTGTCATGAGTCTGAGAGGTTAATACTTTTGGCATGTATGACACCCGTTGTGACTTACCTGGTCACATTGATTTTTTTCTGAATAAGCTTGCTTTTGGTTACTTTCATAACCTTTTGGATTTTAATATGAAATTAGGTGAAAGAAATTTGGTTTTGGAAACAGTTCACAGATTAAAGGATTAGTTATTTCATTAGGAAAATACAGTGTGTTTAAATCAGTTATTTGGAATGATATTTAGACTCTGAGCCAAATGCAGATTTTCTGCATCAGAATAATTTATTATTCGCCAAGTATCTTCAAAGGAATACAAGGAGTTTGGCTTCAGTTTGAACTGTATCAGATCTATGACATTCTACGTTGAGAAACATTGTCCTTAAACTGTTGGACTGTTTGCTCATGCAGTTGTTTACAAAGTGGTTAACCTCACCCCATCCTTGCTTGTGAACGACTGAGCCTTTTTGGGTTACTCCTTTTATACCCAGTCACGACACTCACCTGTTTCCAATGAACCTGTTCAAAACAGGTGCTTCTGGAGCATTCCTCAACTTTCCCAGTCTGTTGTTGACCCACTCCCAGCTTTTTAGGAACGTGTTGCAGGCATCAAATTCAAAATAGGTGAATATTTGTAAAATAAATCAATAAATAAAGTGTATCAGTTTGAATGATAAATATCTTGTCCTTGTTTTTTATTGAAATGAATATAGGTTAAACAGGATTTTCTCATCATTGTAATGTGTTTTTATTTACCTTTAACAAACCTTTTAACATCATTGGAATAGGGTTTGTAATTGAACATCAGCTTCATTTATAAAACCTGATAAATCATGCACTATGCTGGAGTCAAAAACACATAATGGGGCACCAGGGGCAATGGCCCACAGTTATTGGTTGCCCATAGAGGACTTTTCTTAGACTCCATTGGGGAAGCTGTGGCTCAGCTCAGTCATCTCTTTGGTAAAAGTGTAGGGGTTAGATCCCAGTTCTTGCAGTCACATGCCAAAGGGTCCTTGGGCAAGACACTTAACCAAAGTGCTAGCACTGTTGGTCAGCAGTAATTGAATGCGTACAAATGAGACAATACTGATGGTCGCTTACTGTAGCGGCTTCTGCCATAAGTGCTTGAATGATGGGTAAATGTGACAAGCAGTGTAAAAGTACTTTGACCATTACCATAACCCCAAGGCACGAGTTGAAGAAGTTGTCTCAAGTAAATAATACTTTTTTAGGTCAAATGTAAAGCTGACAAGACATACTGCAAATCCTGGGGTTTAATAGCAACAAAAACAAAGAAACACTATAGCAGAACAGCCTTACTCGGTAGACCACATGTTCCTTAGTCATGGAAAAGTAAACCACTGTCTGAAAGTGGCTAATGTTTGAGTGTTTCATACTTGTCTAGGGTCCATGTATGGGTCAAGAAGAATATTATCTCAATAGTTGAAGCAAAGTGCCATAATTTAATAACGACCACATTAACATTTTCCACATTTCCAATGTCTTGTGCAACTGCTACACAGCAAAAGTTTTCTCTCTGGGGTAGTTTCAGGTTCAAAAATAACAAGGTCCACACTACTTTATTGTTGTTTGTGCAGATGTAGCAGCAGGGTAGATGATTTCAGAATGTAATGCTTTTAACAGGTTTCTCTGTAATGTCTGTCTGCACTGTTTATTTTAAGTTGCCATGGTCCAACTTGGCATGATGTAAGGTTGGCTTGTAAAACTATACCTAATACTTGAGGAGCATGATAGAAATCAGGGAAGCAGGTACTTATATAGAGTAATTTGAACAGTCTGTTAATATGCTTCAAAAATACTGTACATGAGTCCAGACACAGAACTTAAAAGAATAAGTAAACTTCTTTATTGACGTTTTAATTTACTGCTACAGCTTATTTGAAAACATCACTCTAGATTTAAAATGGTTTAAATACGACAAATGAAGTTAAATCCTAATCAGCATTTACATGTTTTTATTGCAGCTTTAAATGAAATGAACAAAAACAAAACAAAAAAAAACATGCTTCATGACGGCTGATTTTAGGGTCTGACTTTTACGGGTGCTTAGCCCTTATGAAGAGTTTCTTGCAAGCTGAAATTACGCTTGAACCCCTCATTCACCCAACCATAACAACATACAGTATATTTTATGAAATGTCTATCTACAGCAGTAACACAAAAATATATCACACCACACAATATTGAATAAAATGAACGGTGGATTAAAATTTTTCAGGTGTTAAATTTATACAAGCTCATGTGTATAACATTTTTATTTTTTCTCAATTAAGAGTAAGAAGAATTCACTCTGGATTAAAATGTAAAACCTTACTGTACTAGTAGTAAGGTACTACTAGTTTATTTATTACTATATTAATATAGTAATTAACCTTACCAGATACATTTTTTCACTATGAACTAAAATTTAACTCTTATTGATTTACTATGATTTAAGTCAGTAACAAGAATATAAGCATGTTAAACATGTTAAGGGACTGTGAAGACTTAAGTGATCTTGAAAAATCTCATTTCTACATATATGCCTAAACCTAATCCACACCTTAAAATGAGATTATCAGCACAAATATTGGTTATTTCAAAATGCTGCTTCTTAGCTTCCCGACCAGATTGATTCACAGCACGTTGAAGTCTCTGTGACAACAACATGCTGACTGATGAAGTTTAGTAGTGAGAACAGAGATCTGTGTTTTTCTCTGCTAGGTGGAGACTGGAGCTGAACTGACAGACAGAAAAAGGACAGAAGAGAAAAAGAAAGATAAATGGGAGAGGGATAGCGAATGGGCTAAAGGCTAAAACACAGGCTTAACTGTTTGTGCTAATGTTCATTCCAGCCCACATGCAGCAGTTATTCTGCAGTGATCTGATCAAACTTGAGAGTCTGTCAATAAAATGAAGACTGATGTTACGTTAGCTCTGATTGGTCAATTAGCAGGACATAAGGATTCGCTAACGTTACACGTTAGCCTACAGATACGTCTCAGAGCAGCGGGCTGCCAGTGGCACTAAATATAACTGGCAACTAAACTCCGGAACAAAGTGACAAAGTTTACTTGTTTTCACTTTTCAAACAGCAGCTCTGTGTAACTGTTGATAAATACCTTACCTCCTCACATTGTATCCAGTAAAAATCAGAATCAGAATCAGAAATACTTTATTTATCCCAGAGGGAAATTCGGTGTGACTGTTGCTCTCACATAGTACAAAAGTTGGAAGTAAGGAGGAGCAGGAAAATAAAATAAGTGATAAGATAAACAATAAAATAAACAATAAAATAAAATAAAAATAAGTGGTAGGTCCCAGGAGTGATCGATAAGTAATAAGTACTAAACAAGATAAACAAGATAGAAGAAACTATTTACATTGTGGGTAAGGCAGTGTAGAACAGTGAAGAACAGGTATTAAAAGTCGTCTTGAACAAAGAAAAGCAGTGTTATAAAGAAGATCTGATCTCCAATCATTTCCAAAACAAACACACGCCTTGTTAAGAGTCATGACATCAACAGTGTGTGCATGATTCCAGCCAGAAGGTGTCACTGTGATCCACTTCAAACAGTCCTCACCAGGGGTCACATTAACCAATTACTGTCTGTCTTTGACAGAATCTTTTGAGCAATGACTGAAAAATCTGAGGGTTGCCCATCATTTTGACGGATTAGAAACTCCGTCAGCCATCCAGTCCATGTTCAGTGTCACACAACCATTCGTTAATCACTTATCGCACCTACAGCAGACTCCATGTCCAGTTATTGGAAAGCATGCATAGTTAATGAGGTATGTTCTGTCCTGTTTATGATCTCCTGTTCTCTGACGTGCTGGCTTGCCTTATCCTTTTAAAAGTTGGTATCGATTGGGGCTGTTATGACTCACATGGGACTGAGGCCGCCTCTCTCGTACATCGAGAAAGCAGGTTCTGGCAGGGGATCAGGGAACCTGAACTTCATTGGGTTAAATGTTGCTTGACTTTAAAACGCTTGCTGAAGTAGCGCTGGTCATACCAGTATTTAATGTGGCAGAATGGGGCTTCAGCCTCCGGAACAAAATCAAAACAGCCTCTAGAAGTTGGCTGTCTGAGGCAAAGATGCAAAACCTGAAACTGATGTCCTCTGCCGCACTCTCACTTGATGACCTCGATTACGGCAAAACACATTTACTCTGAGTCCATGCAGCCCTGGAGAAAAGTTTAACCTCAGGCAAACCGGAATACAATAAAATTATACATATGTGTGTGTGTGTGTGTGTGTGTGTGTGTGTGTGTGTGTGTAAAAAGTTCAGTTTTAACTTATAAACAGTTCTGTTTTTTTTTCCAGTTCAGTTTAGAAATAAAAATGTGTTCCACTTGCTGTGAGAGAGATTTTTGTCTTTACAAAGCTATTGACAGCAGGGTCTGTATTTTTATTCTCCATTATTTGTCTATTATTTATCCATTATTTTATCTCTCTGCCCAATAAGCAATAAAATTGCCCTGCATAATTAATGTTTTAAGTTGTATTTGAATCACTTTTGTGATGACATGCTAAAATATATAATTATTAATTAATAGGTATTAGTATCAACTTTTTAACTGAGGGATCATTGTTCATCATGACAGAATTTTTACAACCCTGTCAAAATGATAGACAAGTAAAACATCCAGCGCAATATCTGATCCTCACAGCCCCTTTAACAAAATACCTGCTGAATTAAATATCTGGTTTGGCACATGCCTCTATATAATCTTTTTTAGGGGTGCTGGGAGAAGATCTAGGGGTGCTTATCACCCCTGAATAGGGTATAACAATGGCCATGTTTTGTATCTGGCAGGAGTGAGGATGTGTATTTTAGTCCATTGTTTTGTTTTGACATTGCATGAGATGAGTCAAGTTGCAGTTAGTACTGCTGGTCGTGGTTTTCTTGATGTCATGGTTTGTCACTGGAAATAAAATTGAAATTAATTTTTAAGCAGTCAGTAGAATTACTGAATAGACAGTCACTGCAACTGCAAGTTCTACAAAATAAACAACACTGAAGTCAAAAACAGCTGGTATCACAGGTTTAAAAAGCACTGAGTAGGCACCCTTTTGGATTGTCTATGATATTCAGAAACAAACGCATATTTAGTACTAGTTAATGCATCAAATAAGGTCATCTGTCATAATTCGCAATTAGTATCACTTTAACTGGAGTGGAGTTTCTGACAACTATTGTTGGTTACGATTATGGATTCATAAATGTATCATTTTATTTTTTCAATAACTCGGACAAATACAGTACGATCACAGCAAGTTTAACACAGAAAGTTTGAACCTTTACTTAATCAGGCAAAAATGCTCCATTTGCAGCTACAACTCTGTGAGTGCAGTTAAAAGTTACACTGCTTACATGGAATCCAACCAGGGAGGTGCCCAGCAATACCTTAGCCTTGCCTTGACTGCACTAAGCAGAAGGGGCAGGAGACCAAACCAATTTTTAGGAGGCTTGTGGATTGAACGTAACATGTTACTTACAAAAAGTTTCTTACAAAAAATAAAAGTATGAGGAAAAACTGCTGTAGGCTGCATAAAGTGATTAAAAGCATTGGGAAGCATTGAAAAATAGGACATAAGCTATGTGTGTCAGTGTTTCCATGTCTGTATAAGACAAGATAGTAGCTAGAGAAACCCTGACACTAAGCCCTGAGTATGATTTCTGCTGTCTGCAGTGTGCGAATATTGTTTATGTTTTTGATGAGAGCTCTCCCTTGACCATTCTGTGTCAGGGCTTTGCTTCAGTTCATCATCACGTTTTGTTTTTATTGTATGTATTAAACTGAGATCTTAGTCTACTTATCTGTGTTTACATTATGTTTTATTCTTTACTTTTTGCCTGAGAGCAGGCAACATTGTGCCCATCTCTGCATGTGCCTGTACAGCTGTGTGTCTCCTAAAAAAGCCATGTGTGTAAGTGTGTGTGTGTGGTTGTAAGTCAGTGAGACAGGGAAAGCTGGGGGGAAACAGAGTGAGTGAGTGAGAGAGAGAGAGAGAGAGAGAGAGAGAGAGAGAGAGAGAGAGAGAGAGAGAGAGAGAGAGAGAGAAATGAGAGAGGTTCGAAAGCTCAATGGACAAACACTAAGTCTTAGGTCTCCATGTGCTTGTGCAGACTGTTTCTCCAGCAAGTTTTTGCATCTCCAGAGGATTCTTTGAGTATATGGTAGAAGTTGATGCCACTGCGTTTGTTTTCTTTTTCCAAGAAGTTCTACTTTTTTCTGATTTACCTCCTCTTAAGGTAATGTATGGAAATCTGTTTAAACTTGTTAGTTTTAGTATATTCCACCTAAAAATGGTGATTCACGATTTGTCCAAATTGAACGTTTAGCCATTGTGACAAAAGATGGCAAAAAGTGTCTACTTGTCATATTATCAATGGAATTTGTTTAATGATCTTACTGAGAATTTCTTTGCTTGAATCATAGTATTCAAATATAGCTCTCTTTATCTTGAGTGTACTTCTCACTTATAATATGAATGTTTTACGCTGCTCCCTCCTAAACGCTTTCAGACAGTGATGAAATATTTATGCAAATTGTAATTATACTTCTTTTTTCTATTTAAGTGTAGTGAAAAAAAATGGATTTTTAGTGTTTTTTGTTTGTTTCTGTTTGTGTGTGTGTGTGTGTGAGAGAGAGAGAGATTCTTTCTCTTAGTGGAAATCATAGTCATTTAAAAAAAAAAAAAAAATTGTTCCTTTTATTAAGACGTTCAAAAAAAAAATCTGTATTTTTCATACAGTGTGTTGAATACATTAGACCAGTGTTGTATTTCCTCCCAGGTTTTTGACTACGCCATAGCTGCAAAGCCAGCAGATGTTACAGTGAAGTAACTGTTGTTTGTTGACTACAAAAAAATTGTTCAAACTTATATTGACATGTGATGTACATGTATTATGATGTACACTTAATCCTTTATTGGGGCCTCAATTATTTCTACAAAATATCTTATGATGCATTTTTTCAGCATGTCAGCGTCTAAAATAAAGTGATTGCAGGATCAAACTGGGTTTTTTCTTATCTTCCAGCTTGAAACTAACAGATTCACTGGTCTTCACATAGACTACATTGCAGGTTAATTTACACAGAAACTGGTATAAATTTACAGGTTTAAAAAAATGACATTACCAACAATTATTTAAGAAGCATCAGACATAAATGGAATGCATTTGTTTAATGCAATTCAAAATAGTTACTGAGCATTTGTAGTTGTTTATTTTTTTAACTTGGGAAAATTAATTGTGCTAATTAAATATTGTATTATAAATTTGAATTGATAAATTCAATGTATTTTGTGTTGATCATATGTTTGCTTATTGACGGTCACATTAACCTTTCAAAACTTAAAGAAAAAAAGAAAATGAACAAACCTGTTGCACTTACTTTCCATATTTTACTTATGTTCTGTTTGACATTATTTTTTGTGTTTTATACCTTAAAAAATGATGCTGCTGCCAGCGCACATCTTTCAAGCTCTCCCTGTAAACAGCTGTAAACAGATAATCAAAACAGGTTATACAACAGGGAGATAGCAATGAGAAGAAATAAGAAACACAAGTGAAAGGTGTGTAATGACAACTTTGTATATATATATATATATATATATATATATATATATATATATATATATATATATATATAATGCCATAGACGAAAATATTGGCAATTGTATTGGAAAAAAAAAAAAAAGGCTGAAGAAAAAAGCCAAAATTGACACAATTTTACACAAAATGCAAAAAAGAGGCTGAACAAAATTGTTGGCAACCTTAACTCAATATTTGGTTGCACATCCTTTGGAAGAAATAACTGAAACCAATTGCTTCCTATAGCCACCAACAAGTTTCTTACACCTCTCAGATGGAATTTTGGACCACTCTTCTTTGCCCCAGGTCTCTCATATTTGAAGGGTGCCACAGCAATTTAGATATCTCTATAGCTGTTCAATGGGATTTATACCCGGACTCATTGATGGCCACTTCAGAACTCTCCAGCACTTTGTCTCCAACCATTTCTTGGTGCTATTTGAGGTATATTTTGGGTCATATTCCTACCGGAACACCCATGACCTGCGACGCAGACCCAGCTTTCTGACACTAGGCCCTACATTGTGGCATAAAAGATTTTGACAGTCTCTAAATTTCATGACTCCTTGCACACTGTCAAGGCACCCTTTGCCAGAGGCAGCAAAACAACCCCAAGACATCATTGAACCTCCACCATGTTTCACTGTAGGCACTGTTCTTTTCTTTGTAGGCCTCATTCTGTTTTCTGGAAACAGTAGAATGATGTGCTTTTCCTAATAGCTCAACTTTAGTCTCATCTCTCCACAAAGCATTCTCCAAGAAGGATTGAGGCTTACTCAGGTACATTTTTGCGAACTCAAGTCTGGCTTTTTTTCTGTCTCTTAGTCAGCAGTGGGGTTCTCCTCTGTCTCCTGCCATAGCGCTTCTCCTCATTCAGATGACGACGTATGGTCTGAGCTGACACTTCTGCACCCTGAGTCTGCAGGACAGCTTGAATTTGTGTGGAAGTTGACTGAGGATATTTATCCACCATTCGAACTACCCTGCGTTGCATTCTTTCATCAATTTCTCCCTTTCATCCCCATCCAGGGAGATTGGTCACAGTTCCAAGGGTTATAAACTTCTTGACCATATTACGCACAGTAGACAAAGAAACTTTAAGATCTCTGGAGATGGTCTTGTATCCTTGAGATTGTTCATATTTTTTAACAATTTTGCTTCTTAAGTCCTCAGACAGTTCTCGGCTCTTCTTTCTCTTCTTCATGCTTGGTGTGACACACATAAGTGCACAACACAACGGCCGAGTCAACTTTCATACATTCTAACTGGCGTCAGGTGTGATTTCTATTTTGCCAGCGCCTGTTACTTGCCACAGCTGATTTTAAACAAGCATCACCTGCTTGATAAAATTATTGACCCATAGCTCTAAAATGGTGCCAACAATTTTGTCCAACCCATTTTTTGCGTTTTGTCTAAAACTGTGTCAATTTTGGCTTTTTTCTTCAGCTTTTTTTGTGCTTTTCCAGTGCACATCAAAGAAATAAACACATTTTTACCAAAACATTTGTAATTGCAACAATTTTCTGGGAGAAATGATGTATTTTCTGGAAAAATTCCAGGGGTGCCAATATTTTCCTCCATGACTGTATGGATGAAGAAAGAGGTGCAGTTGTACATATATTGTATTATTATGTGTTAACCAATAAGTAATTTAGAATCTATTAACTGATTTTCCTTCTGTGTTGCAGCTTGCCCCATCTCTGTATCAAAGGATACGCTCTCTGTGGAGAAGATCTAAGATTCCTCTAATGGTCCTTCTGCCTACAGCCTGTTCAAACAAATCTCCCCATCCCCTACCCTATTTTGGCTTTCCAAGTTGCCTGCTCCAATAATTTAATGCTCAACAAAACTTTATGTGTACTGACATTTTAGTCCACTTATATTTACACACTTCCCTGCATCGTAGCGCCCTTCTCCTCTGGTAAGAACTCTGCCCCTCTGTTCCTTGTCCCTTTTAATTGCCTGAGAAAGACAACACAATTTTGTCAAATTTGTCTTTCAAGAACACCATTTCTTAGCTGTTCCACTAATGGGCGCCTTACCAGACAGTGCCGCATTCCCTTCACTGTCACTGAGATCTTCTTTTAATCCCTAACTACCTAGCCAACTCTGAAATTAACACAAGTAAAAGGAGACAGAAAAGACACGATGATGACAAGCATATTGACAAGGGAGAATGGGGAGAATGGAGGACAAATGGAAAAGGAGAGAGAGGAGGTGGAAGGGGAGGAAGGGACACAGCAGGAAAATGGTAAAATGACTCTGGCTGATGGGCTCACAGATGGAAAACCCAAGGAACTGACTTCCAACTCTGGACAGCATGTGTCCAATGGCTTCAATACATCCACTCCTCAAAGTCCAAGAGAGGGACCAGGAACTGCAGCCTGCTCTGGAGCCACTGGGTCTTCTGTACCATCGGGAGGCTTTAGAACTCTAGTTGTCCAACAAACCAGCTTAGAGATGCCCAGAGAAACCTGGAGCAAGAAAATGGATTTCTTGCTCTCTGTGATTGGCTATGCAGTGGATCTGGGAAATGTCTGGCGCTTTCCATATATCTGCTACCAAAATGGAGGAGGTGAGGAGACAGTTTGTTTTTAAGATTCATTTATGCAAAACAAAGTTATATACATCCAGAAACATAGACCAATGGTAAACATTCTTGTCATCAAAATATTTTTATCTTGACTCCATTTAGTCCTTGGATAATCTTGGACACAAAAGAAAGGTGGCTTATATAAGCAAGCTTATGTTTTCTCAAAGACTGCATGGCCTGCACTCTGTTGCTACAATATCCTCACCTAACAGCAAAACAAGGCCACTCTTTCCAGTTTTATTGGATTTGCAATAATAAAATCTTTGCAATTTCCTGTGTTCTGTGTGTGCCTCACAGAGCGAGGTTGAGATGAGGACCAAGAGACATTTGATAGAGGCAACAGTATTAATTGTGGTTTTTATGAGAACACCTTCAGACTCTTTCTCCTTGCTTAATAACCTGTCTCTCAGGCAGCTGCTCAATCAACCTTTATCTCTGCTACCATGTCACAAAGACATAAGTCACACACCTACCCAACCACATACACAAATACACATATGCATGTAAGGTTTGTTGATAATTAAACAAAAAGAAAGGAACAGAGAGAAATCATATTCTGCACACAAGGCTGTGGAGTCCGGTGATCTGGCAACTCTAATCAACTTTATACTATTTAGCAATCCCAAAGCCTGCAGGGGTGTTATGACTGATACTTTCATCTATAGTAGTGTGTTTCTTTTAATGATAACCCTTTCAGTTTTTTCCCTATTTTCATCACACCCCTCACCACTTAACTCCCTCTTTTTTCCTATACCACTCTCCTTACTTTCTGCTCACTTCTTTATTTCTATTTACAACTCTTATTCTCGTTCTCTTTTCCATGCCTTCATTTAGGTGCCTTTTTGCTGCCCTACCTATTGATGGCAGTGTTTGGAGGTGTCCCTCTCTTCTACATGGAGCTAGCTCTTGGCCAGTTCCACCGCAGTGGCTGCATTTCCATTTGGAAACACATCTGTCCTATCTTCAAAGGTAACTGAACAAGAGAATAAAAAGATAATAGGGAATGCAAAAAATAGCTTAGGTCAAAAAAAAGAAGAGAGGAAATAGTGACGAGCAATGACTATCAGGAAAGTAATAGAGAAAAAGAAAATATAGTTTCAAGCCATCAGTGTCTGACAGACAGCTTATTTGACCTTGTTGTCCCCCCAGTACAGTTACCTTAAAGAGTATCCCTACTTTCTTGTACATCAGCAAGATGCAATGGCTCTCTGTTATGGAAATTGTCACATTTCCATGCCAAATGCCAGCTGCTCAGAAACATGAAAGTATGTAAATTGTTGTTCTTTAGAAATGCCAGCCACTCAACCAGGAAGCAACTTAAATTGACAAGAATAAACACTGATTTGTTTTGAAGATCCATGATGTGACAAAAATATAAATCTTTTTGAATAAAAAGAAGATGGTCAAGTCAAGCTTTAATTTCTGTAACTGCTCACAAAGTGCACTCTCTCTCTCTCTTTATATATATATATATATATATATATATATATATATATATATATATATATATATATATATATATATATATATATATATATATATGCTTTGTTTGTTTTATTTTTATATTTTCAGGTATTGGATTTGCCATCTGCATCATAGCCCTCTACATAGCCTTCTACTATAACACTATCATGGCCTGGGCCTTGTACTACCTTTTATCATCATTTCGCCCCACTTTGCCCTGGACCACTTGCACCAACAGCTGGAACACTGAAAACTGTAACCGTTACATGTCCACAGACCACAATGTTTCTTGGTCCAACTCCTCGACCTCTCCTGCAGAGGAGTTCTATACGTAAGTTGCATGTAAATTGTGTGTAAAGAAAACTACATAGGAAGGAGACATCAAGTGAGGAAAGGGAAGACGATTCATCCTTTTACAGGGTTGATCTTGGTTTTGTGGGCCCTTGATAGATTTACCACCAGTTACCCTAAGATTCTGTGCACAACAGGTCGTGACTCGACATAAAAGTTGTAACAGATGACTCTCTTGAGAATCAACATTTTGTTATGTAAGATGTCAATGACGTTAAAGTAAGACAGAATGACTGACTTAAGTTTGCACATATTTCAAAATGTACATATTTCAAGGAATTTCCTCTCATTTTAGTTTAAGGATATGCTAGCTGAATCTCATTTCATTCTATAAAAGCCTGTCTATTAATCAAGAGCAGGAGGAGAAAGAGACTAGGGTTCATAAGGGGATTTACAGAAATAGAGAATAGAATACAGAAACAGAAATTTAGGTCTGTGTTTGCATTATCAGAAGACATGAATGACAGCTAGGGGGAGAAGAAAATTAAGTAAAAGCAGAACTGAACATTAATGGTCTCAATATACTGTCCCCTTTGTATTAATTAAGCCATCAGAATTACAAATACTATATCGATCCCCAAGGGGAAATTACTTAAACATCTTAGTCATACATATCATTAAAAAAAAACAAACAAAAAAAAACCCAACAACATACAATCTTATTGAATTATGTTAATATTATTCTTGATTTAGTTTTTCAGTCCACTGTATCCATCCTTCCATTTCCTCACTTGACTATTTTGTGTCTTTCCACGGAGACAGAGTCAAGGTTTATGCCTGGCAGACTTTCCTCATACAGGTTTAAAAGAAACAAATTCCTCAACTCAGTCTGGCGCCAGAATTTCCTGTTTTCAACATAAATCTCATCTCTGTTTTCTCATGCAAGCTCTGTGTGCTTAACCTGTGACCAGATGTTATCCTGACTGTTAATTTAACCTCATTCTTTTCTTGCCCTGTGGTGCTTTCTTATTTGGGTTTGTGTAAACTTTGATTACATTATTTGATAAAATGAGTTATGAGATACTGTAGAGTTCCATATTCCCCCTCAAATCTATCGTACTTGGTGTTATCAGATGTCTCCATTTTGCTTTCCAAGTTTCAAAAACATCCTCTCATCCACCCTAGTTTTGTATTTTTACTTCTTATCTCCACTATCACTTCCTATTTATCTCCGCATTCTTCTCTTTCCGTTTGACCTCCCTGTACTTCCTTCTCCTATTTCCCTGGGCTTGCATATATTGTACAACTCCCTTCTCCTTTTGCTTTTAATGTCTTTGACGCATATTAAATCTCTTTTTTCCCCTATTATCACATGTTTTATTTTTGTCTCTCCAATAAACTAATGCCAGCATCCACCCAACCTCTTTTTATTCCTGCAGCCGCCAGGTGTTACAAGTCCATCGTTCCCCAGGTCTGCACCAGCTGGGATCTGTAAGCTGGCAGCTGGCCCTCTGCTTGCTCTTCATCTTCACCATTGTCTACTTCAGTATCTGGAAAGGAGTCAAGACGTCTGGAAAGGTAAATGAATGGACGCCTGCAAGGTTTATTATAGCTTTTCAGTGAGGTTAAACAGATCTATTTTTTTGAGCCAGAGGGGAAAAAAAAAAAAGAAAGGGGGAAAATGTTGTTATCCATTTCTTCATCCTCAGTATGATTGATCATCATGGGTGGGGCAGCTGCTTAGATATGCTAAAAGATCACTGTGAGAGAACTTGACAACCAGACCTTGAAAGGTCAGGAATGCCTTTAGTTCTCAAAGGTGGAAATGTTTGAGTTCAACCAAAATGAATTGGTTCATACAAAGTGATGTGTAATGTAGTTAAAGTTTGCACAGCTTGAAAAAATTCAAAGAAGGTATCCATGTAAAGGTTGATTTTAATGACCACACAAGGTAGGCGCTGATTGACAGAAAAGCAAGTTGTTGCTTTTTTCTTTCTTTTTTACATCAATAGGTAGTTTGGGTGACTGCAACCTTTCCTTACCTTGTCCTCCTGGTGTTGCTTGTCCGTGGAGCAACTCTGCCAGGCGCCTGGAGGGGTGTTGTCTTCTATCTCAAGCCCGACTGGGGAAAACTACTCAGCACCACTGTAAGTCATTTGCTCTAGGGAGGCTTAAAATGCTAATGCTATCATTCTCCGTGTTTTGTTATATGTAATGTATTGTCCATCATCTATCCTCCAACTTTCTAAGGTATGGATTGATGCTGCAGCTCAGATCTTCTTCTCACTGGGTCCGGGTTTTGGTGTGCTCCTTGCCTTTGCCAGCTACAACCCCTTTCACAACAACTGCTACAAGTAAGAACTTTTCTTCAACACACATCTAATTGTTTTGCAAAAGCTATAATATTGATGTTTACTGAAGATATTTTGCTAAACTGTGTTTTTTTTTTTCCTTGTCTACTCTCTGAATTTTGATTTCTCCATCTCAGAGATGCTTTGGTCACTAGCTCTGTGAACTGCCTGACTAGTTTCTTGTCTGGCTTTGTCATATTTACTGTGCTGGGTTACATGGCTGAGATGAGGCAGCAGGATGTGGATGCTGTTGCCAAAGATGCTGGTAAGACAACATGCTAACATCTAATTGTTTAATTACACAGGATCTGGATGGCATACTTTAATATCTTGTGAGTGTTCATTTACAAATTTGGACCCAAATTATTGAACTCCATGCAAATACAACAACAATGCCAAAATCTCTTAATTCTACAACTCTTTTGTCTTCACAGGTCCAAGTTTGCTGTTTATCATTTATGCAGAAGCCATAGCAAATATGCCTGCTGCAACGTTCTTTTCCATCATCTTCTTCCTCATGATTATAATGTTGGGTTTGGATAGCACGGTTAGTTTGCTGATTACTCTTTCAGTGTGTAAGGTTAAGGCACACAATAAAATTTTTTGTTGATTGAATATCTCTCCTTTTCATTGCCTAGTGCTCAGCTCTTGAGTGCTGTTTGTAATCAAAAAAGAGGTTTCATTTTGGCGTGTTATAAAAGCAAATTCTCATGTTACTACATGAGCACTTTTTTTTTTTTTCTTGCTTTTATTTTTGATTACAGACAAATAAAACATATGATGGGCTACATATTACTATTGTGCGAATCATGTCTCCCTAAGCCAGTATTTATCTGCTCTGAGGAAGCCAGCTGGAGAGACCCATAAGGCTCTTATCAAATACAGATAATCGTAGTACAATCAGCACTCAGGCTGCTTTATTCCTTTATTTGAGCACTGAGGATAATACTGAAAAACATGTCTTTGTGCTCCAATTCATTATAGATCAGCTTAACAGTTAGTCTCTGAATTCTTTTTTTGACTGAGCAAAGGTTTCAGTAAACAAGTTTTTTTTTCTTGCTATTCATCACTGTACTCTTGATTATCAAAGGTACCTCTGCTGCTGGAGGCATTAGATAACATTTGTAATTGTAAAATCTCACTAACTCTAAAATGTATTTACCTTATGTGTCATACTTTGTGTAATAAATAAGTTGTTACACAGCTTTTTCTTCATCCTTTACGTCTTTTTCTGCTGTCTTTAAAAGTTATTTCTTTCATGATGACTTCCCAGATGTCTTCCTCTGTTTAGTTTGCAGGGTTGGAGGGAGTGATTACAGCAATGCTGGATGAGTTCCCTCATATCCTGGTTAAGAGACGAGAGTGGTTTGTCTTGGGCCTGGTATGTGTCTGCTATCTGGGGGCTCTCTCCACACTCACATATGTAAGTAATGAAGTAATATACAGATGCAGTTGATGTCCATCATGAATACAAAAATCTAACAGATCTGAATTTTAAAAAACTTAAAAAAAAACTTGTAAGGTCACAGATTAATAACTAATTCCCCCTACCTTAATGTCCACATCTTAATAGCTGAATAGTGACAATATGAAACATGAAATATCAATCACAGCCAACTTTATTCATTTATTTTCTTAAGAGTTAGTGCAACGCTTTCAGAAAATCTTTTGTATCAATTGTTTCATCTTGTTTCAGGGAGGAGCATTCGTTGTAAAGCTTTTTGAAGAGTATGCTACAGGCCCTGCAGTAATCACTGTGGTCTTGCTTGAAGTCATTGCTGTCTCTTGGTTTTATGGTAAGTTTGAGTTCTCTTGCTTTCAGTGTTGAACATTTTTAAATAGTAATGACTCACCAAAATTTCTTTGGAAATGTTGAGACATTAGTATGGAAAACTATGCTGTACAGGTGGTAAACTGGGATGATGGTGGAGTGACATAACCTGTTGTTGTAATGACTGATTGTGATTGGCTGTGTGTTCCAGGTACCAAACGTTTCTGCAATGATGTCCAGGTCATGATTGGTTTCTCCCCGGGTTGTTTCTGGAGGGTCTGTTGGGTGGCCATCTGCCCCTGCTTTCTCCTGGTGAGGCTTATTAACGTATGCACACATAACGTAAGAAAAATCTGGGTTATATCAAATGCTGGAAGGAGGAATTGGAGAGCAAACACAATGGAATATGGTAGCTGGAGTAGTAGAGCAGTATATATTCTTTTACTTGATAATTGTTACACCTGACCTCTGTTTTTGTTTCAAACCCTGTTTCTAGTTTATTATCATCAGTTTCCTGGCCTTTCCTCCAGAAGTCAGGTTGTTCCACTACCACTACCCACCATGGACCACTGTCCTGGGCTACTGCATTGGTGTTTCCTCATTCATCTGTGTGCCTACTTATATGGTTTATCACTTGCTTAATGCCAAGGGCACATTCAAACAAGTACAGTATTTTTTCTCTTTCTTTTTTTTTTTTTGTGAGTCTGTGTCTTCACTGTCAGCATCACTGTATTGCTTACACACTGACCTGCAAAGTCTGTGACTTGGTCCTTCTTTTTAATCAATATCCTCACCAAACTTTTATCCCTTAACAATCATTGCCACTTCTGCTGCTCTAAGAATATGTGATTAGATATTTTCCTTCCCCTTCCTTTTGCTGTCACAATCCACCTTCACTAATTAGTACATAACCAAAGGATAAGATGTGCAAGGAAATGGCACAAACCAAATTACATTTGATAAAAGCATAAAAAAAGAAAAAAGGACCAAGCTATTGTCATCAGAATAGCTTCTAAAGCTAACCCTATCCTACAATGCAAATACAGCATTGCTATGAGTACACCTCAAGTATACAAGACGTCTCTGTATCATATTTGGTGCAAATATCTATATCTTTGTCCTCACTTTTTGAAGAGTGTGTTGTGTTACTTTTATAATGCATAATGTTTACAAATCCAAAACATCTTCATCATTATAGTCATTATTATTATTGCCAAATACCCTTGTTAAGGGGTTGACAAGGTTTAAGGTCAAAAAATCTGTTGACTGGTATTGATAGGATACTGGGACACAATGCCACCAAATTAAACTTTGTACACACAGGAGATATGCTGTATTTAATGTATATTTATATAAAATAAAACACAACTTCAGTAGTTATATTGTGTTTAACTGTAAAAAAAATAACACTTGAAATCAGATCAAGAAAAGGGAGCTGCAATGGGTAAAAAAAACAATGTAAGGAGAACTCTACAAGCAAAAAAGATGACTGTTTCGCTGAGAATGATCAAAACATCTGAATGTCTCTCAGCACCAATTATGTGTTTGTACAATTTGTACAATTGCTGCCTTGTAGGCTGATTAACAAAAATAGCTCAGGAACTTAAGACACTTAACCACATTCTCGGGACAGTCAAGCCCCTAAAATGCAAATTATTACCTGGCGTATTCGTTATATGGTTCTTGATATGATTATTTTCCAGTATACTTTTTCATCAGTGACTGCAAGAAAATCTTATAGTCATCAACCTAATTTCTTAAATTTCGTTAAGTTTTTCTAACAAAGAGATAGATAGATAGATAGATAGATAGATAGATAGATAGATAGATAGATAGATAGATAGATAGATACTTTGTTAGTCCATTGGGAAGGTTCTCTCAGGGAATTCAGATTCCAGCAGCAGGTAACACCAGAGTATCTAAATAAAGAAGAAATATATGCCAGCAGATTTATTTTATTGTTAAGCAGCATCTATAAGAAAGTGTTAGAAAGTGTTCTAATATTGTCCTTCTCGTTTATCAAACGGTAGTTGAGGAGAATTTTTTTTTTTAGAAAAACTGCAGATACTCCAAAAGGATCAACCCAATATTTGAATTATTGATTTTTTTTCATAATTTTTCAAAAAGCTCCTTAACCTTTTTTTTATCCATTCTCAGAACAACACTAATGCATTTGTGGTTCTAGAATACACCAAGAATGCAAAAGAAGTTTGATTTACTCACTTTTGTTTTCTTTCCCTAACATTTCCCTGTTTCTATTTTATGTCCTTTGCAGCGTCTGCTAAAGAGTATCTCTCCAGAGCCTGGCACTGACCAACACAGAAACTTCATTGTCACCAATGCAGTTTGACCAAAACCTGGTCAACATTTGGTGCTGTTCCAACTGCATAGAGTGCCCTCCTCTGGAATAACTGCAACACTACCAAACAAGAGGGCTCCCTTTCATGGTTTTTGTCATTGTTTTACATCTCTTAACAAAACCAAATAAATGTGATATCTGTTCTGTTTCTGTTTCATTTGATGTGTCAATCAATACTACAGTTGTTGATACTGCATGTTGTGTTCACTGTCACTCTGTGTTTATTTTTTGACATCTTGAACGAATGATCTTAAACTGTGAAGAATTGTATGGTAATAACATGGATATGTGTTCCTGTGTGTGTGCATGGCAGAGAAACTGTTACACATGTGTAATGTGACAAAAATGACCAGTGATGGAATGAACAGACACCAAATACATATGATGTGTGTTCATTTGTATCACTGCCCTCATGGCATTTTGACAAACCAGGAATTTGTGTGGACTTTCCCTGTCCTAGCACAATGATTTGCTGCATCTCATTATAAGATATAACAGAGAGTAATAGAGATCTAGTAAGGAATCAATATAACTGCTCATTGCTTCAACCAAAAGGTGGTGTGTTTGTATGTGTATGCAAATGTGCCTGTGCAGGAATGAAAATGTCTGTTTGTAGAGGCAGGGGTCAAAATGGCAAGAACTGTACATCTTCATGTGTATTGACTAGTCAAACTGGTACCAGTGTAACATATCTTGTGAATTACTGTCTCTTCTCTCCATCAATGTGTGAATGTGTTTGTCTATAGCGCTTTAGTGTGCACAGACAGGTGGTGGCCCAAAAGAATTAAAGGTGTGCGGGCCTTTTTTATGTGTGCATGCTGTGGCAGATGTAAACTGTACCTCAAATGTTTGTCTGAGTGTGTGAGTGTGTGAGTGTGTGCGTGCGTATGTGTGTATGGCTGTTAAATGTGATCTTTTGTTGTCTTGTTAACTGCCAAAATATATACTGAAGGATAAAAACTTCTTGCCTCTTTCTCTGCACCTCTCAGCTTATGTAAAATCTATGTACCTCTGTAAAAGACTGTATTAGGAAATACACCTGTATAGAATACAGATAAACAAATATATTGCAAATTACAGATAATAAAGAACTATGAGAAAACAATTCGCAGGATTTGTTTATTTTGGAACATTCCTCATTAAAGTTTAGCTCACAAAGTTTGTTTAATTTCTTCATTATGACAAATGATAAATATTTCAGTCTTGTTTTCTCAAAACACCATTAAGGTTTTATATGATCACTGAAGTAAATAAATTCTCCTTAGATCTTATCTGAAAGAGACAACTGAAATATACACATGGAGTGGAAAAATCTGCCTGCAATCAAAGCCTTGTGAAATCTTTACCATTAAGTGATACTATAACATAAGAGGCAGAATCAAGATTTGTACAGCTGGATTGTTTAAAATTATACCGCTAACGTATCCTTTCTGCTAAGTTCATTAATTGTAATTAAAGTAAAATACTGTATTATTCTAAATGTTTAGTATCAACCCTGAGTAAAATAAGGTCAAATAGGATGAACAGGAATGATTTTTCAAAAATCTCATAATTTTTTTTTTTTTTTTTTGTAAATAGTATATGCTGTAGAAAGATGGTATGACAGGACATCTAAACAATTCCAGCAAGAAAATGAATGCTATGAAACTTTTAAAATTTTAAATCTCTCAAAAGCGCTTGACTGGTTTGTAACATATATTATACTTTGATTAGTAACTTTATTCTACAATTTCATTAAGCAGATTTTTTTCTTCAAAGCGACATACAACACAAGCAAGAATTTAGACTGGAGGATTTAGAGTGAACAAATTTAAACTTTAGGATTCTTCAAACATTTATTACAACAACTAGGCTAAGAAATAAACTTGGCAAGATGTAAAAGAAAATCCCTAATTCTACTGAAACCATCTCAAACCATGTTGTAATTAGAAAACAGTCCCTGAAAGACTGACAGAAAAGAAGGTGCATGTACTAGATGGCATAGGGCACTGAGTGAAATGGCTCACACAAAATCTTATAAAGTTTCATTCCCAGCTCCTGAAGAATGTCCTCTGAGCAAGACACTTAACTCTAAATTTCTCCTACTCTTGGTCAGTGGTGTGTAAATGTTGTAAGGTGCCATAACCAATTCCATCCTCTGCGTGTGTGCCAGAAACTGACTGAGTCAGACACTGAGGGTGCTCAGGCTTGTTCCTCACGGCCGCCATCAGAATGGTCATTTATTTCTCCCATGACATTTAGCAGCATGTATTACAGACTAGTAACGTTATAGCCTAGCCAAATACTGTTAGGCTATCAACCCACCCATTTCTTCAGAAGCCTATGGGTGTTGCTCTGACAGATAACTACTTCTGCCTGCGGTGATCGGCTTACGGTTGCCTTTCAGCTGTAGTGCTGAGCGGTAGCAGCAGGGGCAGGGTTATGCTAATGACAGCTCTGTGACTCAACATGGTTTTTACATGTTTTAAGGAAATACATTTGTGACCTATGAATGTGTGAAGAAAATGTCTTATTTTGCTTTACACAGACTTAAAGTTCCATCTGTAAGAATCCTCAGCTTTTCCAAAATGGTGCAGTTCGAGTCTTGACTATATTCAGAGAAGGATATCACTGATTTTAAGGATCTCTTTTCATCTCTTCTTAATTTTGATACCCGTTTCTGAAAGGAAAATCCAACAATCCAAAGATAAGTAGATCTAAAATGTATCAATGATCTGAGCTGTCAGATAAGACAATTTTGACCTGTGTTTTGTAATTGTTGATGTTTAATTTTGTATTATAGGATAAATGGTCGATGATAATGATGGATACTACAATTTATAGGCTATTTTTTGACTTGTGCAGCAATACCACAGCATCACATAATTTAGAGTAAAATGTTGTTATATAAAATGTCCTTGCTGACAGGTCTTTCTGTGTGCTTTTTAGTTGTAAAGAGTCTGTCTACTACATTCCCCAAGGAAGATGAGAGGATGAGGGGATTAATAGTAAAAATTAATTCCAGGGAAAGACAAAAATAAAGTATAAGCAAATTTCAGTCAGTCAACTTATGTTCTAAATGGTTTATTGCAACAGAAAATATATTTTCATGTTTGGCGCCAGGCTCCGATCTCATCACTCCTTGCAGAAAGGTTTACAAGGTAACATTGAGGAGTGATGAGTAAAACATACAGAACATAACCCCCCTCGGAGCCTGCAGGTGGATACTGGGAGGTGGGGGCGAAAGAACCTGCACAAGGTTCAGGGCAATGCAGGGCAACAGCGGCATTGACAGGCAGAGGGAGAGATGGGAGATTTTCCCCAGTTTAAATAGACGGCAGAATTGAGATGCAGAGAACATGATTGGAAGAAGGTTATGACGAGTTGGACATGTGACGCGAGTAGCAGCTCAGCTCGAGTTGTCTGCCTGAACTAGCTTGCAGGCGTCGCTCCATTAAATGGTTTATATAATTTATTTATTTATTTATTTAAAATAACTAAAAAAAACAACTTAAACCAAGGTTCTTTCAGACAACAATGACCAAAGAGAAACTGATCTTGCTTTAAGAAAAACCAAACACTATTTACCCACTTTACAGTAGCGTAATTGAATTGCTAATTTAAGGGCCTCCAATAAAAACCCTTTGTCCACTGAAGGAGTATGATCCAGGCAGGCAAAACGTTCTTCAGCAACACACACCCAATGGACTTAGCTGCCTCCTTTCTGCTGGTTTTATACCCTGTCCCTCATTTTGATTGGGTACATGTTGAGCTCAACCACCTATTGTCATGGTGAGGCCAGGAGCAGGGAGCATAGAGGAAGGAGAGGAGAGAGGAAATATCAGCACTGTGGCATGTTACAGTGTGGGATGTGTAGTTTCAGTCGGATCTGAAGCGTTCATTTATTTGTTATATAAAATTTTTACCTGTCAAAACATGCATTAACTATGATATATTAAGAGACCACTCATTTGTAAATTCAGATTACAAGAGTAGTCTCAGCTAGTAGTCTCTCTGACAGCATCAATTCATTTATTTATGACTGATCTTGTTGCTATCACCACCTGATCAAAAGCTTTAGCATCATTTTCTGTCACAGACACCAGTGTCTTTCAAAAGTTTGAAAAGATAAATTAAGTTTTGTTGCTTAAAAAATGGCTTCAACAATAAACCCTGAGAGGCAAATATATATTTATTCAGTGAATTTGCAAGGCTGTGTGCTTATTCACTTTACATTTAGCTTTGTAGAAAGTTGTTTGTGTTATATAGGTTTGTGAACTTCATGTATCAATTCCACTGTGCTCCCTTACCCAGACTGATGGACACATCCTGTGTATTCTGCCTTGCCTTATCATTGAAAATCTATATTAAACAGCATAGCAGGGACAGGGTATCCTTGCACCTTTGGTGCACCTGCCATCGCAGGATCTGCCTAGTTGCCTCCCAGCCAGCCACTCTCACTATCAAGACCTCCATCTCATTTCATCTTTTTTTCCCCCAGTTCTCATATCCTCCTTTTTTTTTCTCCTGTATTTATTTTTTCAACCTGAGTTCTGTATTCCTGGTGCACGTGTCTCTTTGTGCCGATTGGTTTCTGTATCTGGGTGGTGGTTGCTCAATGGTGGAGTCAGAATTGGTAGTTTAATCCAAGCTCCTGCTATCTTATGATGTCCTTAGACAACATAGTGAACTCCATAATTGCTTCTGTTGCAATTAAGAATGTGAAATGCATATGAATGGGGTTAATTAATACTGATGGTCGCTTACCATTGCAACCTTTGCCGTCACTGTATAAATGTGGTGAGAGATTAATGTGAAGAGTATGCAAAAATACTTGTAGTGGACAAAAAGATTAGACAACACAATTTAAGTACAGGTTAAACTACCATTTGAAGATCCTTTCTGCACTTTGCTTTAATTTAACAGCTCACTTCAATGTGGAGTCAAAACTTTACATTTCAAAAAGTAAGCACCTCGACCTGTATTTTGTATATATATTTTATATATCTTCCTGCAGGTCTGTCTTTGATTACTTTTTGGAAGCAATCCAGATGTTCACATTGCTTTTCTGAAATAAATCCTAACATTTATCTCCCTAACTGGCCCTGTCTTTTCTCTCCATCTCTGCGTTTTTCCCCTCTCCCTAGCCTTTCTGCTGATCTCTTGATATAGCCACTGCCTCTGAAGAACAGGAAATGAAACCCTTTTTTCTACTCAATATGTTGCTGCTGCCTGTTATCACACAGAAACCTGGTTCTCTCGCAATGACTGTCGCTCACTCCCCTTATGAACTCATTTTGCACAAAGGGAGAATATATTCTTATCTTTGCAGAGGAGGCCCCTTTTCCTCCTATCTGAAACACACACTCTTTTCTCCATCGTTCACTTCTCATGCCTTAGTAGTTCATATAGCTGTGTCTAAAATACACTAAGAGTTCCTGGGTGTGTTGAATTATCATATCAGGTGATTATAAAACAACAATTTACAAGGCATTACTACAAATTATTAATATTTGAGTCTAAAATTAAATGTAAACTACCTAACAATGAATTCAAGACATGCATATTTGTATTCTATGTAGAATCCTGAAGACTTAATAACCCATGTTGATATGAACTAGGTGAAGCAGCTTAATAAACTTTTTGGTCATTTGCCAAACAATGTTATTAATGCCCATGTCACAAGAGACAGGTTTAAAAATGTGAACAGAACATAAATTCTGCAGCAGTAATAATAAAATGGCAAAATAGATTAAAAAATTTTTTTATGACCACTAACAAGTGTCTTTATTCATGACAACTAAGGGACTTAAAGTCAATTTGGAGCACCTGGGGGCGTGGCTATTACCACTGTCTTGCAAATGGCAATCCTTTGAAGTGTTTTGGGTTGAAGTGCCCACAGAATGAAGAAAAAGTTCCCCTTACTGCGGTTGACAGGGTCTGGGGAGAGTTAGGATTAGGAGTTGGGGTTAGGGGCCCCAGGGTCTGCAGTGGACCCTGAGGATCACTGCACTGTCCATCACAGCTCTCCACCAGGACGGGTCTACTTCTCATTAAGGCCGTGAGGATGGAGTGTGCAGAGTGTGGCGATCTGTGACTTTTGGCCCTCCATCTCTGTGCCACACTCCATCTGGGATTCTACCAGGGTATGAGTGCCTTTTCTCCTTAAAATATTATGTCAGTGCTGCGTGAACCTCACCAGAATTGTGTTATCTGTCTCACCTACTTGCTGTATTCTGCAGGTATTACATTATATCAGGTAAACAATTTCTGGTTCGAGGACTTCCACGCAGCTGTACTTTATTTATTTTTTTCTGTTTGTTTTGCAGCCAGGTTAGGTGCTTGAAAAAATAATCCACCGCCAGAAGTTTTGCTTTTACCATGTAGGATTGCAGGTTCACATTTTTTTTTTTTTTTTGGTATGCTGCAATAGTTCTAGTTTTATGACAGATTTGTGTTTCCAATAACTGAAACAAAATTTATAATCACTCTCACTCATTCCTCAGTGGATGGAAAATATGTAGTGACAAAGGGGAGGATTGGGAAGGCCTGCTTGAGCCTTGACTCCTGGTATGTTTTAAAACACTGTCTTAAGAAAGAGCAAGAGTACCCTCTTGTGGCCACTGCTAAGAACAGCATTGGTGGCCTTTTAAAAGTCCCCTTTGTCACTGCAGTTCCTGTAAAATCTCAACAGCTGAGATTAAACCAGCCCAGCAAAAAGTGTGTCTTGGATGATAGCTTGTTTTAAAGAGCATTGTGAGTGTCGGTCTCCCTAAAGAACACCTCAAATAGTTTAGAGGTTTGTTTTTTTTTTCTGCAGGAGGCCAGCTGTGGCTCAGTGATAGAGTTGTCCCCCCCCCCCTATATAATCAGAAGGTTGTGGATTATTTCAGCTCTTGCAGTCACATGCCGAAGTGTCCTTCAAGACACCGAACCCCAAGTTGCTCCCACTGTTCATCAGTGGTGTATGAATGTGGTGTGTATTTGTTAGATATAGCTGATGGCTTCTGCATTAGTTACAGTTTGCTCGCCTCATTCACCCAATCACACCACATTCACACACTGATGGCAGTGTAAAGCTTGGAGTGGTCAGTAAGACTAGAAAAGCGTTATATAAGCACTGGTTTATTTACCATATACCATTTCTCCCACTCTTGCTTTTATATGTTTGCGCAGTCTGCAGACTCTTAACTTAACTAAATAAAAATAAAAGAACTTTTTTGGCCATAGCAGTGCCTGTAATCTGCAGGAAAAATTCTCCATTAAGCATGAAGTTGGGCTACATGGTAGCGCAGCTGTTAGTGCTGTTGCTTCACAGCAAGAAGGTTGCCGGTTTAAATCCCGGTTTGGGCAGAGTGCACCTTTCTGTGTGGAGTTTGTTATGTTCTTCCTGTGCAGGCGTGAGTTTTCTCCAGATTCCTCCCGCAGTCCGAAAATATGCTCACCAGGTCAATTGGTGATTCTAAATTGCTTGTAGATGTGAGTGTGAGCGTGAATGGTTGTCTGTGTCTCTGTGTCAGCCCTGCGATTGACTGGCGTCCAGTCCAGGGTGTACCCCGCCTCTCGCCCTTAGCCAGCTGGAATAGGCTCCAGCCACCCGCGACCCTGAACAGGAGAAGCTGTATAGGAAATGGATGGATGTGAGTGTGATTATGAATGGTTGTTTGTCTCTGTGGCAGCCCTGCAATTGACTAGCGATCAGTCCAGGGTGTACCCCGCCTCTTACCCTAAGTTAGCCGGGATAGGCTCCAGTCACCCGTGACCCTGAATAGGATAAGCAGTATAGAAAATGAATGAATGAACAAGTTTTTTAAAGAAATATATGTTTCTGACAGCCTGTATGCCTTCCTGTATGTCAATATTTGTGCACAGGCTGTATATGTCCAGGGTGAAGAGCACCCTGTGGTTAGATTTAGGGTTTATATCAGGGGTCCTCAAACTTTTTCCTGTGAAGGCCACATAAGTTTTCCCTTCTCTGATGGGGCGCTGGGGTCAGTTTGTAACAGTAAAAGTGTGATGATCACAAAGGTGCCTAAATGCAAACATTTTTTCCAGAAAGCCACACAAAACCAAATATTAGTAACACTTTCCAGGATTTTCACAGAACAAAAAGTCAGGAAATGAATAATAACACTTTTGATAAATACACAACACTATTTCTGATATAAAATTACACTGATAGTGGCACAGACTGCAGAAGGGTGGAATGGAATGTAACGTTCTATATAGTGCTGGGTATCAATTCAAAATTTTCAATTCCTGTAGTGATACTGATACCTTCACTTCAATACCAGTTCCAGAATGATACTATTTCAATCCCAATTTTTATATCTGTTCTAAGAAAAAGAAACTTTCATTACATATTATGGTACAAATCTTGAGTTTGATTTTCATCTACATCAGATTTTTTCTTTTTTCTTAGCAGTTTTCTTATGTAAAAAAAAAATAAATAAAAAAGTAATAATTGCCAGTGCAAAACGACAATTGCCAACAAGTGTGGTTAGTGTATACTAAGTCCACTGTAAATGTGTTAATAACTACAATTGAACTTTCTTCTGTGTTTTCTCTTTTCAGTAGTTCGAAGCTAACAAGATAAATTGAGTTCAGCAAAAAAATAGCTAATTTAGCTTATTGAAAGAGATCCGATGGGTCTTAGTGGGTCGTTTCATTAAACTTACATTGGTCCAGCGCTGGAAATTTTCAAGTTAAGTTTCAGAACACGTCCTCAGTAGTGGACCTTGAGATCATCGGGTGTTTTGGCCATTATCACTAGACACCCTCTCTCAAGGAAGGCCCCACGGGTTTGATCAGACCCCGTGTTGTGCTCTGTGGTCAATTAGCATTTTCTGTGGGGTTTACTTGTGCTTCATTATTTGTGGCTTAATTGGTTTTGGATTGTTTTTATAATATGAGCTATTGTTACCCAGGATACGTTGTTCTGTCTACTCTTTTCTAAGCAAGATCAAATATATTTTTGTACTTACCCTCTGACCGAAGCTAACCAATCGTTAACACCGCCAGGTATCCATAGTCGGGTCAATCAGAACAGTAGAATCTTCCTCTATGGTCCAAGAAATTGCACACCGCCAGTGTAAGTTTTTGCTTCTTTATTTCTTGGAGTTGGAAATCTATTGAATTTTGCATAAATTTAGCATAAAGGTAGCAAGAAGTATTTAAATAATGTAATCCTAGAGCTAAAGAATTTTACTCTGTGGCCCATACACCGCACACCCCCAGAGTAAGTTGAGTAGGTCTCACTTTCTGGGAGTGTGACGATAACCGGGTCATTATTTGTGTTATGAGTCTCGGTTATGGTGCAAAAATGAATTTTTTTCAAATGGGATTTTTTGCAAGAAAAGTAATCTATGGGCTTTGTCCTTTCTGTTTCGGTCATTTATTTTGACTTAATGGATCATTTTTGATGTTATAGCCCTCTAAAGACTTGTATTTTAGACTTCCCATGATTCCTTGTGTATCACCTATGTCTTTTTGGTCTATATTCCATATTTACTTTGGTTTAAAGTTAAGGATGGATCTCTAGGATGATTTGGGTCAGGTAATTGCACCATCGATGATGGTATGTAGGGTAGGCAAATCCCCCCAGAGGTGGGAGTTTAAAGGCTAGGATAATGTTATAAAACGTTATACAGAATACGATAAACCGTATACCTTATTGAGGTTAGGGTTAGTATAATGTTAGGGTTAGGGTTAGGGTTAGTATAATGTTAGGGTTAGGGTTAGTATAATGTTAGGGTTAGGGTTAGGTTAGGGTTAGGGGTTAGGGTGGTGTATATTTACAGTGACACCCCCCGCTTCATCCGTCGACTGGGCGGTTGTATGGGTATGTCAAGGGCTTGCACGGGCCGGCGCATGTCGTTCAAACCACTAGTTCCAGTCATCAACTTTCTCCCCGGTGTAGGGGAGAGTGGGAGGATGAGAGAGAGTGGGAGGATGAGAGAGAGTGGGAGGATGAGAGAGAGTGGGAGGATGAGAGAGAGTGGGAGGATGAGAGAGAGAGGGAGGATGAGAGAGAGAGAGAGAGAGAGAGAGAGAGAGAGAGAGAGAGAGAGAGGGAGGATGAGAGAGAGTGGGAGGATGAGAGAGAGTGGGGGGATGAGAGAGAGAGAGAGAGAGAGAGAGAGAGAGAGAGAGAGAGAGAGAGAGAGAAAAGAGTAAGAGAGGAGCAGAAGGAGAATGAAAAGGTGAGGGGGGAATTTGTGGAGGGCATGTGTGTATAAGGTTTATATTTGGGTTTAGATTTAAATAGAGGGTTCAGGGGTGAGGGTTAGGTTTAGGGTTAGAGTGGGTGAGTTTTATGTTTTATAGTCAGAGGGTTAGGGTTAGGTTTTAGAGTTAGCCGGTTAGGGTTAGGTGTAGAGTGGATTAGGGTTTTTAGAGTTAGATGGTTAGGGTTAGGTTTAGGGTTAGGGTTAGGTTTTAAGGCTAGGGTTAGGTTTTAGAGTTAGATAGTTAGGGTTAGGGTTAGGGTTAGGTTTTAGAGTTAGATGGTTAGGGTTAGGTTTAGGGTTAGGGTTAGGGTTAGGTTTTAAGGCTAGGGTTAGGTTTTAGAGTTAGATGGTTAGGGTTAGGTTTAGGGTTAGGGTTAGGGTTAGGTTTTGGTTAGGGTTAGGGTTAGGGGTTAGGGGTTAGGGTTAGGGTTAGGGTTAGGTTAGGGTTAGGTTAGGGTTAGGGTTAGGGTTAGGGTTAGGTTAGGGTTAGGGTTAGGGTTAGGGTTAGGTTAGGGTTAGGGTTAGGGTTAGGTTAGGGTTAGGGTTAGGAGTTGGGGTTAGGGCCCCGCCAAGCGACGGAGCCAAGTGCACTGTCCATCACAGTCCCCACCAGGACCAGTCTCACCTCCTTTGGCTTCAAGAAAAATTGGGCTTAAAGCATCGACACAAGATAAATTGAGCTTAGTAAATCAATAGCTGATTCAGCTTACTGAAAACTAGCATTAGTCAAACTGAGTGTCAGTACACAATAGCTAATTTAGCGTTTGGTAAACAATAGCTAAGTTAAGCTTATTGAAAACTAGCATTAGTCAAACTGAGTGTCAGTACACAATAGCTAATTTAGCGTTTGGTAAACAATAGCTAAGTTTAGCTTATTGAAAACTAGCCTTAGTCCAAATGAGTGTCAGTACATAATAGCTAATTTAGCGTTTGGTAAACAATGGCTAAGTTTAGCTTATTGAAAACTAGCATTAGTTTGGTGATAAACCAAGATACTTTGAGTTTGAGGAGCAATAGCTTGTTTAGCTTATTGAGAGGACTCACAAAATTGGTCGAGTTTGGCAAACAATAGCTAATTAAGCTTATTGAGAGACATCAGTAGTTCGATGCTGACAAGATGAATTGAGTTCAGCAAACAATAGCTAGTTTAGCTTATTGAAAGAGCTCAGTTGGGTCTTAGTGGGTAGTTTTATGAAACTTACATTGGTCCAGCGCTGGAATTTTTTGAGTTAAATTTCAGAACACGTCCTCAGTAGTGGACCTTGAGATCATCGGGTGTTTCGGCCATTATCACTAGACACCCTCTCTCAAGGAAGGCCCCACGGGTTTGATCAGGCCCCGTGTTGTGCTCTGTGGTCAATTAGTATTTTTTTGTGGGGTTTATTTGTGCTTAATTATTTGTGGCTTAACTGGTTTTGGATTGTTTTTAGAAAATGCACTATTGGTTCTCAGGATACGTTGTTCTGTCTACTCTTTTCCAAGCAAGATCAAATATATTTTTTTGTACTTACCTTCTGACCGACGCTAACCAATCGTTAACACCGCCAGGTATCCATGGTCAGGTCAATCAGAACAGTAGAATCTTCCTCTATGGTCCAAGAAACTGCATACCGCAAGTGTAGGCTAACGCTTCTTTATTTCTCGGAGTTGGATAGCTATTAAATTTAGCGTAACTTTAGCATAAAACTAGCAAAAAGTGTTTAAATAAAGTAATTCTAGAGCTAAAGAATTTTACTCTGTGGCCCATACACCGCTCACCCCCAGAGTAAGTTGAGTTGTTCTCACTTTCTGGGAGCTTGACGATAATCGGGTCATTATTTGTGCTACGAGTCTCGGTTATGGTGCCAAAATGAAATTTTTTCAAATGGGATTTTTTGCAAAAAAAGTCATCTATGGGCTTCGTCCTATATGGTTCGGTCATTTATTTTGACGTCATAGATCATTTTTGGTGTTTTAGCCCTCTAAAGACTTATTTTTAAGACTTCCCATGATTCCATGTTTATCGCCTATGTCTGTTTGATCTATATTCCATATTTACTTTGGTTTAAAGTTAAAGATGGATCTCTAGGATGATTTGGGTCAGGTAATTGCCCCCTCGATGATGGTATGTGGGGTAGGTAAGTCCCCCCAGAGGTGGTCAAGTTTAAGGCTAGGATAAGGTTATAAAACGAAATACGGTATACGGTGAACCGTGTACCTTATTGAGGTTAGGGTTAGGTTAAGGTTAGGGTTAGGGCTAAGGTTAGGGTTAGGGCTAATGGTTAGGGTTAGGGCTAATGGTTAGGGTTAGGGCTAAGGTTAGGGTTAGGGCTAAGGTTAGGGTTAGGGTTAGGGCTAGGTTAGGGTTAGGGTTAGGGCTAGGGTTAGGGCTAAGGTTAGGGTTAGGGCTAAGGTTAGGGTTAAGGTTAGGATTAGGAGTTAGAGCTAGGTTAGCATTAGCATTAAGGCTAAGTATGGGGTTAAGTTTGGGTAAATCTAAATTAAGTGAAGTGATCCTGGAGAAAACCGAGAAAAAGGTAAGAAGCGATGACCAGGTTAGGTCCTGGAGACCCTTTGTCAGACTGCGACACCAGTTAGGTTTAAACATCGGGCCTGTAAGGCACCAAGTTCCCGTCCAAGATTACGCAGACGCCCAAGGGCACAGACTCAGGGACACCCAGGCCAAGATTAGGCCTCCGTTTCCATCCCAATCTCGGTACCTTAGAATTGAATTGGTTAGCATTGTTGTACTTAAACACTTACAGTAGTTTGTGTGTGGATGCTTTAGTTAGGTTGGGGCGTGACCCTCGAGAAAGTCAAGACCAGAGTCAGAGTCGGGGACCAGGTTGGGCTTTTGTGACCCCTGTCCGTCTGCGCCACCAGTTAGGTTTAAACATTGGACACCCGTAGGTTTGATTGTGGTTTCACAGGGCCTGAGTTTGGCCTCCGCAACTCCCGCCAATCTCTGTTTCTAAAAGATCCATCCTCTCTGGTCCGTTCATGGATTTCCAGAGCTTCCTCGATAGGGAATTATGCTTCCTCATTAAGGGAAGTAACAGAGTGTCCTAAGATGGCTCAAGAGTCACGGGACCGGGTTGAGCCTCTGATCACCTTATCTGTCCAAGTTCCTGTCCAAGATTTACGCAGACACCCGAAGGCAAGGACATAAGGGCACGCGGGTCCGATTTAGGTCTCCATTTCCACCCCAATCTCAGCTCCTGCAGGTCAGTGCCTTTTGACTTTATTTGTTTTGTAAAGGGAGCCGTGGGGGCTTGACCAATCCCGGCTAGGGGGGGCTGGAGGCACGGGCTTGTTAGGAGTTGGGGTTAGGGCCCCGCCAAGCGACGGAGCCAAGTGCACTGTCCATCACAGTCCCCACCAGGACCAGTCTCACCTCCTTTGGCTTCAAGAAAAATTGGGCTTAAAGCATCGACACAAGATCAATTGAGCTTAGTAAATCAATAGCTGATTTAGCTTACTGAAAACTAGCATTAGTCAAACTGAGTGTCAGTACACAATAGCTAATTTAGCGTTTGGTCAACAATAGCTAAGTTTAGCTTATTGAAAACTAGCAGTAGTCAAACTGAGTGTAAGTACACAATAGCTAATTTAGCGTTTGGTAAACAATAGCTAAGTTTAGCTTATTGAAAACTAGCATTAGTCAAAATGAGTGTCAGTACATAATAGCTAATTTAGCGTTTGGTAAACAATGGCTAAGTTTAGCTTATTGAAAACTGGCATTAGTTTGGTGATAAACCAAGATACATTGAGTTTGAGGAGCAATAGCTTGTTTAGCTTATTGAGAGGACTCTCAAAATTAGTCGAGTTTGGCAAACAATAGCTAATTAAGCTTATTGAGAGACATCAGTAGTTCGATGCTGACAAGATGAATTGAGTTCAGCAAACAATAGCTAGTTTAGCTTATTGAAAGAGCTCAG
>CM061154.1:32881876-32910995 GCA_030710495.1 Labroides dimidiatus
GCGATTGTGGGTGATGTGCAGGGAATTGCTCCCTCCCTCGGTAGGTCCTGGTTCAACTCCCCGCCCGGGACCAGGAGTGTTCCCCAGACAAAAAGAAGAACCAGCGGGCACGGGTGTTGCGGCTGCTGCGTGGAGGATCAAAGCCAGCACCGATACGGCTGTTATTCTTGGGTCTCCAAAGTACTCTGGAGGTATGACCCCTATGTGTTTATAATATAAGTTATTGCGGTGTCCTTTTGAAAGGCTGTAGTGTGCGTATGTGGAAGGGTAGCCTAGTGGTACTGGCAATGCTCCTGTCCCCTGAAGAGCGGGGTTCGAGTCCCCCCCTCCCCGCCGAGAAAGAAACAGGAAAAAGCATCTAATAGTCCTCATCCCCACAGGATCCAGAGAACGCCCGGCCAGGAACCCGAGCATTGTTCAACTCCAGAGCATTCATTATACATGATTCTAGCAACAGGAGCAAGGTCAGGTAATAGACCATGTCTGGATGGATATCCATTCTGTCGTGCGCTCCCCGGACCCATGTGAGCCTGGACCAAATAAAAGGCCTAGGAGAATAAATGGAATGTATTGTCAGGCTGTGTATTGTAGACTACTATGGTAATTCAGAATGAGTGTATACTGTCTGGGATTGCTGTGGAACCACCCGTTCTGAGCTATGTGTCCATGGAGCATCAATAAAGGTTGCAAGTAACCCTGTTCTGTATCTGTGTTCTTCACCCCCATGCAATAAGTGCTAATATTAAGTGCTAATATTAAGTGCTAATATTAAGTGCTTATATTAAGTGCTTGGCAACCACACAATGGGAGTAGGACATCTAGAATTCATAGGAGCTAGAAGTCAAAGATCCCACTTGTATAACTTATTTAAATCTATAAATATGTGAACGTATACACACACATGCATGGAAATTCACTCGAGTTAGAAAAAGTACTATAAACATGCAGAATGTTAGTAAGATAGACACAGTATACCATTGATACAACATTGACCATACACTCTGTTAACTATGCCCTTTATCTTAAAAGGAAGGGCGGAATCTTGATGAGTTTCCACCGCAACATCCCAGGTACAGCAACAAACCCTCTAAACCATGTATGTATCTGTGAGGTCTTGATCCAGAGTTGTCCTTAATGTGTACATATGTGAGCCATTACCAATATGCACTTAAAGATACTATTGACAGTGAATTTGTGGTCATAATAGTGAGATGTTAGCTTAAGTCTTTATGCAGATCATAAGGAGCACAGGTATACTCTATGAGCAAATAACTGATGGTAAGTGAAGTAAAACAACCAGACACCCTTATTTTCGTTTTTTCTCTTTGTAAGAGCATTTTTAATGTTCAACGCATAAAGTTCAACTCAGTCTTTACATAAACTTAACCAAAATTCGACAGGAGAAGAGGGTTCCAGGCAGCAGCCACGAGCAGGTAACCTCTCGATTTGTGTGGAGAAGAGGTGTCCGTCCTGTCTGGTGAGTCATGTCTTGTGTCGTTGGGGGGAGGAAGAAAAAAAGGGGGGGGGGGGGTTTGTTTGTTTATTTAAAGAGGGAAGGGATGAAGACCCCGTTTCGGGTAGTGGGATAAAAAGAAAGGGGAGAGGAAAAGAGGGAAGGTATGAAAACCCTGGTTCAGGTGGTGTAATGGGAAAGAGGGGGGGCAGGAGGGGTAAAAGGGGGAAGGGGATGAAAACCCTGGTTCGGGTAGTGGAGTAGGAAAGGGGGAGGGGGGCAAAGAGGGAAGGGATGAAAACCCTGGTTCGGGTAGTGGAAAAGGAGGGGGGTAGGGAGAGTAATAGAGGGGAGGGATGAAAACCCTGGTTCGGGTAGTGGGATAGAAAGGGGGAGGAGGGTCAAAGAGGGAAGGGATGAAAACCCTGATTCGGGTAGTGGAGTAGGAAGGGGGGAGGGGGAGGGGAGGGGAGGGGAGGGATGAAAACCCTGGTTCGGGTAGTGGAGTAGGAGAGGGGGAGAGGGTCAAAGAGGGAAGGGATGAAGACCCTGGTTCGGGTAGTGGAGTAGGAAAAGGGGAGGGGGAGGTTAAGGGAGGGAAGGGATGAAGACCCTGTTTCGGGTAGTGGAAAAGGAGGGGGGTAGGGAGAGTAATAGAGGGGAGGGATGAAAACCCTGGTTCGGGTAGTGGAATAGAAAGGGGGAGGAGGGTCAAAGAGGGAAGGGATGAAAACCCTGATTCGGGTAGTGGAGTAGGAAGGAGGGAGGGGGAGGTTTGGGGAGGGAAGGGATGAAGACCCTGGTTCGGGTAGTGGAAAAGGAGGGGGGGGGGGGGGGGGGGGGGGTTCAAGGAGGGAAGGGATGAAGACCCTGGTTCGGGTAGTGGAGTAGGAAAAGGGGAGGGGGAGGTTAGGGGAGGGAAGGGATGAAAACCCTGGTTCGGGTAGTGGAGTAGGAGGGGGGGAGGGGAGGGGGGGGGGGGATAGAGGGAAGGGATGAAAACCCTGGTTCGGGTAGTGGAATGGAAAGGGAGGGTGAGATAAAGGGAGGGAAAGGATGAAAACCCAGTTTCGGGAAAGAAGGAGGTGTCGGAGGGCTTGGGGTAGGGGTTGGAGGGAAGGGATGAAAAGAAAAGGGAGGTTTTAGGGGGGATTTTTTGGGATTAGGGGAAGGCAAAAGTGATTTGGGGAAAGGGAAGAGGGTTATATCAATGGAGCATCAATCAGGTTGCTAGTACCCCTGTTCTGTGCCTGTGTCTTTCAATTCCACACGGTAAGTGCTCATGTTAAGTGCCATCAATCACACAATGGGAGTAGGACATCCTGGATTCATAAGTGCTAGATGTCAAAGCTCCCAATATTATATATTAATCTATATCTGTAAAAAGTCGATGAATAAATAAATAAATAAATACATGAAAAAATAGATCTATATACACACATATGCAACCCATGCATTAATATTCACTCATGTTAAAGAATTAGTCTTACAGACGCATGCACAATGTTAGTTAATAGACACAGTACACCATTGGATTCTCCATTGATCATACCTCTACTTGAGTGGGGGGGTTTTTTGGGGGAGGAAGAAAAAGGAGGGTTAGGGTTAGGATAGGGGGAGGGTTAGGGTTAGGAGAGGGGGAGGGTTAGGGTTAGGAGAGGAGGAGGGTTAGGGTTAGGAGAGGGGGAGGGTTAGGGTTAGGAGAGGGGGAGGGTTAGGGTTAGGTGAGGGTTAGGGTTAGGGCTAGAAGGGGGGAGGGTTAGGGTTAGGATAGGGGGAGGGTTAGGGTTAGGAGAGGGGAGGGTTAGGGTTAGGAGAGGGGGAGGGTTAGGGTTAGGAGAGGGGGAGGGTTAGGGTTAGGAGGGGGGGAAAAGGTCAGGGTTAGAAAGGGGGGAGGGTTAGGGTTAGGAGAGGGGGAGGGATGGAGGTAAAGGTTAGGGTGGGGTGGGGTTTTAGGGTTAGGGTGGAGAAAAGGGGTTATGGTTAGGTTGGGGTGAGGGTAGAAGAGGACAAGGGGTTAGAAATATGAGAGGGAGGGTTAGAGTTACCAGTCTGTTGGTTAGTCAGCGTTTAGACCTCTGGGAACCGTTGTGTTGAACCGTGCTATCCAGATTTTTTCTGCTCGTTTCCGCTGCCCGCTGGTCCAACGATCATTTGACTCCAAACCAGAAATGACGAGACTGCTTGGAGAATGGTGTTGAAAATGCTGTACCAGGGGTGTGTTAAGGTCACCTTCCCTTATGTTGTAAAGGTGCTGCTTTAACCGGGTAAGTATGCTGTGTTTTGTTTCCCCTATGTAATGTTTGGTGCAGGTGGTGCATGTGATGATGTATACTACGTTGGTCGTGTTGAGTGAGAATGAGCCCAATGTAGGATAGGATACCTTGCTGTAGGGATTGTGAATGAATTTCCTGTGTCTGTAATGCATGTGTTGTTGAGAGAGTAGTGTTGGTCTGTGGTTTGTGAATTTGGATCTCACTAAGAGGTCCCGCAGGCTTTTGTTTTTACGATATGCTGAGATGGTTGTGTGGTTCTGGAGTGGTGGTAGTGTTGGTTGGAAGGTGTTGTAGTTGTGTTTGATGGTGCGGTGTAGTGTGGTGACTCTATGGGAGAAAGTTGATACAAAGGGGATGAGTTTCCTAGCTGGTGAGTGGAATTCAGGTTCGTGCACCGGGGCCTGGGAACCTGGAAGTGGGGTTTCTGGGTGTCTGGGGACCTGGGATGGAGTATGATCAGAGTGAGTGTGAGCAAGGGTGGCCAAGGTGCTGTATTTAATATGTCTGAGAAATCGTTTAGAGTAGCCTCGTTCTCTAAGCGCCTTGAAGAGGATACTAATCGAGTGGTGCAGATCGGATGGTCTTGATGAGATACGATGGAATCTGATTATCTGGGATTTAATGATTCCCTTGAATGTATGCTTAGGATGATAACTGGATTTGTGCAACAGTGCATGGGTGTCTGTTGGTTTAAAGTAAACCTTAGTAAGGATAGTCTTATGTGTGGCGTTGGCATGTTGAAAAAAGACGGTTGTGTCCAAAAAGTTGACCTGTGCTGCGTCTATCGTGTACTTAACTTTAATCGATGGATGGTGGCTGTTTAGCGTTTCGATAAAAGCAGGAAACAGTGAGATATCGTGTGTCCATACACCGAAAATATCGTCCAGGTAGCGGAGATAGATTAGCGGTGTGTGCGTGCATTTGGCCAGTGCTTCTTGCTCCCACTCACTCATGTAGATGTTTGCATATGATGGTGCGTATCGTTGACCCATGGCTGTCCCGTGAACCTGGAGGAAGTGTTGGTTGTTAAACATAAAGTCATTATTGTTCAGACAAATCTCCAACAGTGATATGATTTCGTGTTCTGGTCTGTTGTTTTCCGGGTATTTCCGGAAAATGGATTGAACTGCTTGTAATCCCGACTGTGTGTGGATGTTGGTGTACAAACTATCCACATCTATGGTAAACAGTTGTGCTTGTGCCGGGACATCCATGGATCTGATAAGCTCCAGGAAATGATATGTGTCCTTAATGTAGCTTGGGTGCTTGGTGGAGAGAGGGCCCAGGAAATGGTCTATATATAATGAGATGTTGTAAGAAGTGCTGTTGCAGTCTGATACTATGGGTCTGCCGGGAGGGACCTCAAAGGGGATGGTCCAGGTGTGTGGTTCTTTGTGTATTTTAGGAAGTAGATAAAATTGTCTAGGGCGGGGGTTATCTGGTCCAAAAAGGAAGTGTTTTTGTTTGTTTGTGATGCATTTCTTATTGTATAATGAGGTGATTATTGCCCGTAGTTTGGACTGTGTCTGGGATTGCATGCTGTTTGGGATTTTCTTGTAGTACTGGATATTGGAGAGTTGTTTGTCGGCTTCAATGAGATATTGATTTCTATCCATTATGACTATTTTTGATCCTTTATCCGCCGGTTTAATAATTATATTGGGATTACGTTTAAGTTCAGACAGGGCTCTGCGTTCGGCCCCCGACAGGTTGTCTGGTAAATCTCTGGGGGCCCGAAATGTACGCAAGGCCTGTCTGTCCTTTCGGAGCATTTCTTGGATGTTGTGATCCACATGGTTCGTGTTTGGTTCCCAATTGGATGGATGTGTGAAGGGTTTATGTGTATATGAAGAGTTTGACTGGGCAAAATGACTAATAATTTTAATCCGTCTATGATAATTATGGAGGTCTCTATGGAGCTCCTCAAAATCAAATTCCCGTGGTCTTGGGATAAATGATAAACCCTTCTGTAAGAGATGGATCTGGTGTGTGGATGGGGTGAACAATTGTGACAGGTTTAATATGTTAGATGTAGAGTTCCAACCCAGATTGGGGTTTATGGATTGTACTGGGTCCGGTGTAATTGTTGCGGTGGATAGCGGGGATACGTTGTGTTCTGGTTTTGATTTAGGTCTATTTATAAATTTAGTTGTGCTGTCCAGTTGTCAAAAATGAGTTTGGCTGTTGCGGGGGTCCAGTGGATATTATCTGGTTGAGTAGCGAATGTGTCGTGCGGGATCTCCAGGAGACATGGAAAGTAGGTGGCTATGGTATTGTTTATGTGCCTGAGATTGTCTTTTTGGATTGTGGTGAGATTGGGAGAGAAGTTCATGACTGCAAAATAGATATCTGCATTTGGGAAGGTGACCGTTGCCTGTTTATACAGGGCTTTTAGCTGCTTACATGAGGTCTGTCTGGGGTCCTGGTCCTTATTGTTGATGCCTATTGAAAAGAGTACGATTTTAGCCAGGGGAATGGGGGTTGTCTTTTCGCAAATCTTTAGGAAGTGGTAAAAGTTGGCACCCGGGTAACTATCTAACTGGATGTTTGGGTTGTTATGGGCGGGGATCCTATTGATGTTGGAGTCCCCCAGAACCAGCACCTGTTTATGTGCCTTGAAATGCCAGTCTTGAATCTTCCTGTTGGGTCTGGCTGGGTGGTATTTGGGTTTGAATTTCCCAGGGAGAATGGGGGTCAGTTGTCGTGTGAGTGGGGGTGAAGTGTGTGTTGTGTCGATTGTGTGCTGGTGTAAGTGCGCGGAAGTGCTGGCCTCCGGTGAAGACAGGCCGGGCTGCGGAGCCTCTAAGGTTTGGTACGCAGAGGGGTCAGATTGGGTTTGTGTTAAGGCAATGTTAGCCTTTACAATCCCGCTCATCATGTTTTCCGCCTCTTTTTTCATGAGTGGAAAGCCCTTTCCATGGGGACTCAAGGTCGGCCGCCCGACCTGGTCAGACCGGACGCCAGCACCGCCTGTGGGGGAGGAGCAGAGGGAAGATATGGTGTCATTTGTGAGGACAGAAACGTTTGAGCCACTATGTGTATTGAGTGAGACGGAGGAGAGGTCGCGTGTACTGCGTTGGATGGGGGCCGGAGGTTGGTGGATTTGTACGGCAACTTTGAGGGGTATTCTGGGTGGCTCAAGCGACGGGGTAGTTGTGAGTGGGGATGTGGGTTTTAACTCCGGCATAACGGGTGGTGGTGAGAGGGTTGAGGTGGTAGTTTTATGGTGTGCTGTGGGAGAGATCGGTGAGAGAGGTGGTGAGGGTTTATTGTTCCTGGTGATAGGTGTGGATGTGTGCGGAGAGTGCTTGGGGGTTGGTTGCTGTGGTATGTTTGTTGTGTGTGTGGGGAGGGGGGGGTTTCGTTTTATAGGTCCTGTTAGTCGGTTTGAAGTTTTGGGGAAAGGGGTGTATCTAGAATTGGAAAACGTAGTTGTTGTCTTCATGGGAGCAGTGTGGGGAGTCGGGAGTAATGGTGTTCTAGTGTTGACAGGTTTAGGTTTGATTACTCGTTTAGGCAGGGTGGTGTAGGGAACGGGAAACAGAGAGAGTTTGTTAGGCGCTGGTAGTGGGGGAAACTCCTTCTCATCCGCTAATTCTGGTATAGGAGGGAGGGAGCTGTCCAGGCTAATCCTGTTTCTGGTGATGGGTGGGAGAACGGTTCTGGTGAAAATGGTGGTGGGTATTGGGTAGTTGATGAGTGTGTCCCGTGATGTCTGTCCTGTGAGTGTGGATTGTGGTATGTGTGCGTTAGGTTTAGTATCTGGTATGTATGTGGTGGGTGTAGTCAGTTGTGTAGGTGTGGTGGATGTGGATTGCTGTGTTTGTGTGGTGGTGGACGCGGTGTGTTGAGGGTACGTGGTGAGTGAGTGTGGCTGTGTATGAGTGTTGAGTATGTGTTGTACTGTATGAATGGTTTCTTGTCGTAATCTACTACCGTATCGTTTGCGGGCCCATCCTATTGCTATCTGGAGTGCTAGTGGGTTGTTGGGGGTGCCTGTGATTGCGGTGATCTGTTCCTGATAATGTTCCTGTAAAATGGTCATGTTTGTTTTCATCCAGTTGTGGGTGTTGTCCTGCACTTTGTGTTGTACCTGTGTTGTGGGTATTGCTGGTTTGATAAATCCTGTTAGTTTCTTGATCTGTTTCATCATGCCAGGTGGGAAGGTGTTCGTGGCGAGGGCTGTGTCCGTGATGTGTTTGTGGTGTGTGGCCTGAATGAGTTTGAAGAACTGTTTACTGAGTGCTCTTGTTTGTGGGTCGGGTGGGTGTGTGAGTGTGTGTGTGGGGTATGGGTCTGTGTGTGTGGCTCTCAGTGTGTGCCTGTTGTGTGTATTGGTGGTGCTAGGTGTTTGTTGGTTGTGTATAGGTGGCATAAGTAGGCGCGGTGTGTGTGTTCGTGTGTGTGTGTATGCCTGAGGAGCTAAGCTAGTGCGTGTGTGTGTGGTGTATGTGGTGTGTGTGGTGGTGTGTGTGGTGAAGGCCTGCCTACTCGAGGGCACACTCCTGTCTGTTAATGGAAATTTAAACATTTTCAACCATCCAGTGTGGGGTCCTTACCTTTATTGGTGATGCTGTGTCCGGGTCTGGATACCGTGATGCAGCCAAGTCCTGTCAATATGTGTGTGTGTGGTGATGGTAGGTGAGGATCCGGAGTCCAGTCCAATCTTTAAAAAGAAGAAATGACAAAAAACTCCACAAGCAGGGTGAGTGAAAAGTCCAACCGGAGGGGTCAGGCCCTGCTCTGGCCCCGGAGCCAATGGCAGGACCCCCCACAGATGGCTAAAAATGCAAGCTTTAACTAGCTCCAGAAGCTGGGAGCGGTTGTTAAACAACAATTTTTAATAAAAAACTAACTATGAACAAGAGAGGGTTGTGTGCCCTATAGTAGAGATCCCTGGTATTTCCCTGACGTTTCGCAATTTTCATTGCTTCTTCAGAGGGTAAAGGGATGTCAGGCCGACTACAGCCTATTCTTGAATGTTGCAGGAGGGGGAGTGGGTTCCCCCCTGCAAGATCCAAACGGCCAATCAGTATGAGTGTTGTTGGAGTGTGGTGTGTGTCTCTGTGTCTGAGTGGTTGTTGGAGTTTGAATCTTGGAGGGAAAAGTGTTCTGTATCCTGATAGGTGCCCTGAAGGGGCGGTGACTGGTTTGTGTGTGTGGTGCTCCTAGTGTTGAACTGTGGATGTGGTCTCAGGGTGTATCAGCTCTATAGCTCGCATGGTTGAGACTCTGCCCCAGAATCCATGGAACACCGGTTCAAGCCCCGGTGGTCCTGCAAAAGTCCATGTCAGCGGTAGATCAGTGGCACTGGCTGGGTTAGGGTTGGGGTTTGGGTTGGGGTTAGAAAGTCATGTCTATGCTTTTTTGCACTGGCCTACTGATCTACTATCTTGGTGGTGGGAGTGTGGGCGTTCCACACAGCGATTGTGGGTGATGTGCAGGGAATTGCTCCCTCCCTCGGTAGGTCCTGGTTCAACTCCCCGCCCGGGACCAGGAGTGTTCCCCAGACAAAAAGAAGAACCAGCGGGCACGGGTGTTGCGGCTGCTGCGTGGAGGATCAAAGCCAGCACCGATACGGCTGTTATTCTTGGGTCTCCAAAGTACTCTGGAGGTATGACCCCTATGTGTTTATAATATAAGTTATTGCGGTGTCCTTTTGAAAGGCTGTAGTGTGCGTATGTGGAAGGGTAGCCTAGTGGTACTGGCAATGCTCCTGTCCCCTGAAGAGCGGGGTTCGAGTCCCCCCCTCCCCGCCGAGAAAGAAACAGGAAAAAGCATCTAATAGTCCTCATCCCCACAGGATCCAGAGAACGCCCGGCCAGGAACCCGAGCATTGTTCAACTCCAGAGCATTCATTATACATGATTCTAGCAACAGGAGCAAGGTCAGGTAATAGACCATGTCTGGATGGATATCCATTCTGTCGTGCGCTCCCCGGACCCATGTGAGCCTGGACCAAATAAAAGGCCTAGGAGAATAAATGGAATGTATTGTCAGGCTGTGTATTGTAGACTACTATGGTAATTCAGAATGAGTGTATACTGTCTGGGATTGCTGTGGAACCACCCGTTCTGAGCTATGTGTCCATGGAGCATCAATAAAGGTTGCAAGTAACCCTGTTCTGTATCTGTGTTCTTCACCCCCATGCAATAAGTGCTAATATTAAGTGCTAATATTAAGTGCTAATATTAAGTGCTTATATTAAGTGCTTGGCAACCACACAATGGGAGTAGGACATCTAGAATTCATAGGAGCTAGAAGTCAAAGATCCCACTTGTATAACTTATTTAAATCTATAAATATGTGAACGTATACACACACATGCATGGAAATTCACTCGAGTTAGAAAAAGTACTATAAACATGCAGAATGTTAGTAAGATAGACACAGTATACCATTGATACAACATTGACCATACACTCTGTTAACTATGCCCTTTATCTTAAAAGGAAGGGCGGAATCTTGATGAGTTTCCACCGCAACATCCCAGGTACAGCAACAAACCCTCTAAACCATGTATGTATCTGTAAGGTCTTGATCCAGAGTTGTCCTTAATGTGTACATATGTGAGCCATTACCAATATGCACTTAAAGATACTATTGACAGTGAATTTGTGGTCATAATAGTGAGATGTTAGCTTAAGTCTTTATGCAGATCATAAGGAGCACAGGTATACTCTATGAGCAAATAACTGATGGTAAGTGAAGTAAAACAACCAGACACCCTTATTTTCGTTTTTTCTCTTTGTAAGAGCATTTTTAATGTTCAACGCATAAAGTTCAACTCAGTCTTTACATAAACTTAACCAAAATTCGACAGGAGAAGAGGGTTCCAGGCAGCAGCCACGAGCAGGTAACCTCTCGATTTGTGTGGAGAAGAGGTGTCCGTCCTGTCTGGTGAGTCATGTCTTGTGTCGTTGGGGGGAGGAAGAAAAAAAGGGGGGGGGGGGGTTTGTTTGTTTATTTAAAGAGGGAAGGGATGAAGACCCCGTTTCGGGTAGTGGGATAAAAAGAAAGGGGAGAGGAAAAGAGGGAAGGTATGAAAACCCTGGTTCAGGTGGTGTAATGGGAAAGAGGGGGGGCAGGAGGGGTAAAAGGGGGAAGGGGATGAAAACCCTGGTTCGGGTAGTGGAGTAGGAAAGGGGGAGGGGGGCAAAGAGGGAAGGGATGAAAACCCTGGTTCGGGTAGTGGAAAAGGAGGGGGGTAGGGAGAGTAATAGAGGGGAGGGATGAAAACCCTGGTTCGGGTAGTGGGATAGAAAGGGGGAGGAGGGTCAAAGAGGGAAGGGATGAAAACCCTGATTCGGGTAGTGGAGTAGGAAGGGGGGAGGGGGAGGGGAGGGGAGGGGAGGGATGAAAACCCTGGTTCGGGTAGTGGAGTAGGAGAGGGGGAGAGGGTCAAAGAGGGAAGGGATGAAGACCCTGGTTCGGGTAGTGGAGTAGGAAAAGGGGAGGGGGAGGTTAAGGGAGGGAAGGGATGAAGACCCTGTTTCGGGTAGTGGAAAAGGAGGGGGGTAGGGAGAGTAATAGAGGGGAGGGATGAAAACCCTGGTTCGGGTAGTGGAATAGAAAGGGGGAGGAGGGTCAAAGAGGGAAGGGATGAAAACCCTGATTCGGGTAGTGGAGTAGGAAGGAGGGAGGGGGAGGTTTGGGGAGGGAAGGGATGAAGACCCTGGTTCGGGTAGTGGAAAAGGAGGGGGGGGGGGGGGGGGGGGGGTTCAAGGAGGGAAGGGATGAAGACCCTGGTTCGGGTAGTGGAGTAGGAAAAGGGGAGGGGGAGGTTAGGGGAGGGAAGGGATGAAAACCCTGGTTCGGGTAGTGGAGTAGGAGGGGGGGAGGGGAGGGGGGGGGGGATAGAGGGAAGGGATGAAAACCCTGGTTCGGGTAGTGGAATGGAAAGGGAGGGTGAGATAAAGGGAGGGAAAGGATGAAAACCCAGTTTCGGGAAAGAAGGAGGTGTCGGAGGGCTTGGGGTAGGGGTTGGAGGGAAGGGATGAAAAGAAAAGGGAGGTTTTAGGGGGGATTTTTTGGGATTAGGGGAAGGCAAAAGTGATTTGGGGAAAGGGAAGAGGGTTATATCAATGGAGCATCAATCAGGTTGCTAGTACCCCTGTTCTGTGCCTGTGTCTTTCAATTCCACACGGTAAGTGCTCATGTTAAGTGCCATCAATCACACAATGGGAGTAGGACATCCTGGATTCATAAGTGCTAGATGTCAAAGCTCCCAATATTATATATTAATCTATATCTGTAAAAAGTCGATGAATAAATAAATAAATAAATACATGAAAAAATAGATCTATATACACACATATGCAACCCATGCATTAATATTCACTCATGTTAAAGAATTAGTCTTACAGACGCATGCACAATGTTAGTTAATAGACACAGTACACCATTGGATTCTCCATTGATCATACCTCTACTTGAGTGGGGGGGTTTTTTGGGGGAGGAAGAAAAAGGAGGGTTAGGGTTAGGATAGGGGGAGGGTTAGGGTTAGGAGAGGGGGAGGGTTAGGGTTAGGAGAGGAGGAGGGTTAGGGTTAGGAGAGGGGGAGGGTTAGGGTTAGGAGAGGGGGAGGGTTAGGGTTAGGTGAGGGTTAGGGTTAGGGCTAGAAGGGGGGAGGGTTAGGGTTAGGATAGGGGGAGGGTTAGGGTTAGGAGAGGGGAGGGTTAGGGTTAGGAGAGGGGGAGGGTTAGGGTTAGGAGAGGGGGAGGGTTAGGGTTAGGAGGGGGGGAAAAGGTCAGGGTTAGAAAGGGGGGAGGGTTAGGGTTAGGAGAGGGGGAGGGATGGAGGTAAAGGTTAGGGTGGGGTGGGGTTTTAGGGTTAGGGTGGAGAAAAGGGGTTATGGTTAGGTTGGGGTGAGGGTAGAAGAGGACAAGGGGTTAGAAATATGAGAGGGAGGGTTAGAGTTACCAGTCTGTTGGTTAGTCAGCGTTTAGACCTCTGGGAACCGTTGTGTTGAACCGTGCTATCCAGATTTTTTCTGCTCGTTTCCGCTGCCCGCTGGTCCAACGATCATTTGACTCCAAACCAGAAATGACGAGACTGCTTGGAGAATGGTGTTGAAAATGCTGTACCAGGGGTGTGTTAAGGTCACCTTCCCTTATGTTGTAAAGGTGCTGCTTTAACCGGGTAAGTATGCTGTGTTTTGTTTCCCCTATGTAATGTTTGGTGCAGGTGGTGCATGTGATGATGTATACTACGTTGGTCGTGTTGAGTGAGAATGAGCCCAATGTAGGATAGGATACCTTGCTGTAGGGATTGTGAATGAATTTCCTGTGTCTGTAATGCATGTGTTGTTGAGAGAGTAGTGTTGGTCTGTGGTTTGTGAATTTGGATCTCACTAAGAGGTCCCGCAGGCTTTTGTTTTTACGATATGCTGAGATGGTTGTGTGGTTCTGGAGTGGTGGTAGTGTTGGTTGGAAGGTGTTGTAGTTGTGTTTGATGGTGCGGTGTAGTGTGGTGACTCTATGGGAGAAAGTTGATACAAAGGGGATGAGTTTCCTAGCTGGTGAGTGGAATTCAGGTTCGTGCACCGGGGCCTGGGAACCTGGAAGTGGGGTTTCTGGGTGTCTGGGGACCTGGGATGGAGTATGATCAGAGTGAGTGTGAGCAAGGGTGGCCAAGGTGCTGTATTTAATATGTCTGAGAAATCGTTTAGAGTAGCCTCGTTCTCTAAGCGCCTTGAAGAGGATACTAATCGAGTGGTGCAGATCGGATGGTCTTGATGAGATACGATGGAATCTGATTATCTGGGATTTAATGATTCCCTTGAATGTATGCTTAGGATGATAACTGGATTTGTGCAACAGTGCATGGGTGTCTGTTGGTTTAAAGTAAACCTTAGTAAGGATAGTCTTATGTGTGGCGTTGGCATGTTGAAAAAAGACGGTTGTGTCCAAAAAGTTGACCTGTGCTGCGTCTATCGTGTACTTAACTTTAATCGATGGATGGTGGCTGTTTAGCGTTTCGATAAAAGCAGGAAACAGTGAGATATCGTGTGTCCATACACCGAAAATATCGTCCAGGTAGCGGAGATAGATTAGCGGTGTGTGCGTGCATTTGGCCAGTGCTTCTTGCTCCCACTCACTCATGTAGATGTTTGCATATGATGGTGCGTATCGTTGACCCATGGCTGTCCCGTGAACCTGGAGGAAGTGTTGGTTGTTAAACATAAAGTCATTATTGTTCAGACAAATCTCCAACAGTGATATGATTTCGTGTTCTGGTCTGTTGTTTTCCGGGTATTTCCGGAAAATGGATTGAACTGCTTGTAATCCCGACTGTGTGTGGATGTTGGTGTACAAACTATCCACATCTATGGTAAACAGTTGTGCTTGTGCCGGGACATCCATGGATCTGATAAGCTCCAGGAAATGATATGTGTCCTTAATGTAGCTTGGGTGCTTGGTGGAGAGAGGGCCCAGGAAATGGTCTATATATAATGAGATGTTGTAAGAAGTGCTGTTGCAGTCTGATACTATGGGTCTGCCGGGAGGGACCTCAAAGGGGATGGTCCAGGTGTGTGGTTCTTTGTGTATTTTAGGAAGTAGATAAAATTGTCTAGGGCGGGGGTTATCTGGTCCAAAAAGGAAGTGTTTTTGTTTGTTTGTGATGCATTTCTTATTGTATAATGAGGTGATTATTGCCCGTAGTTTGGACTGTGTCTGGGATTGCATGCTGTTTGGGATTTTCTTGTAGTACTGGATATTGGAGAGTTGTTTGTCGGCTTCAATGAGATATTGATTTCTATCCATTATGACTATTTTTGATCCTTTATCCGCCGGTTTAATAATTATATTGGGATTACGTTTAAGTTCAGACAGGGCTCTGCGTTCGGCCCCCGACAGGTTGTCTGGTAAATCTCTGGGGGCCCGAAATGTACGCAAGGCCTGTCTGTCCTTTCGGAGCATTTCTTGGATGTTGTGATCCACATGGTTCGTGTTTGGTTCCCAATTGGATGGATGTGTGAAGGGTTTATGTGTATATGAAGAGTTTGACTGGGCAAAATGACTAATAATTTTAATCCGTCTATGATAATTATGGAGGTCTCTATGGAGCTCCTCAAAATCAAATTCCCGTGGTCTTGGGATAAATGATAAACCCTTCTGTAAGAGATGGATCTGGTGTGTGGATGGGGTGAACAATTGTGACAGGTTTAATATGTTAGATGTAGAGTTCCAACCCAGATTGGGGTTTATGGATTGTACTGGGTCCGGTGTAATTGTTGCGGTGGATAGCGGGGATACGTTGTGTTCTGGTTTTGATTTAGGTCTATTTATAAATTTAGTTGTGCTGTCCAGTTGTCAAAAATGAGTTTGGCTGTTGCGGGGGTCCAGTGGATATTATCTGGTTGAGTAGCGAATGTGTCGTGCGGGATCTCCAGGAGACATGGAAAGTAGGTGGCTATGGTATTGTTTATGTGCCTGAGATTGTCTTTTTGGATTGTGGTGAGATTGGGAGAGAAGTTCATGACTGCAAAATAGATATCTGCATTTGGGAAGGTGACCGTTGCCTGTTTATACAGGGCTTTTAGCTGCTTACATGAGGTCTGTCTGGGGTCCTGGTCCTTATTGTTGATGCCTATTGAAAAGAGTACGATTTTAGCCAGGGGAATGGGGGTTGTCTTTTCGCAAATCTTTAGGAAGTGGTAAAAGTTGGCACCCGGGTAACTATCTAACTGGATGTTTGGGTTGTTATGGGCGGGGATCCTATTGATGTTGGAGTCCCCCAGAACCAGCACCTGTTTATGTGCCTTGAAATGCCAGTCTTGAATCTTCCTGTTGGGTCTGGCTGGGTGGTATTTGGGTTTGAATTTCCCAGGGAGAATGGGGGTCAGTTGTCGTGTGAGTGGGGGTGAAGTGTGTGTTGTGTCGATTGTGTGCTGGTGTAAGTGCGCGGAAGTGCTGGCCTCCGGTGAAGACAGGCCGGGCTGCGGAGCCTCTAAGGTTTGGTACGCAGAGGGGTCAGATTGGGTTTGTGTTAAGGCAATGTTAGCCTTTACAATCCCGCTCATCATGTTTTCCGCCTCTTTTTTCATGAGTGGAAAGCCCTTTCCATGGGGACTCAAGGTCGGCCGCCCGACCTGGTCAGACCGGACGCCAGCACCGCCTGTGGGGGAGGAGCAGAGGGAAGATATGGTGTCATTTGTGAGGACAGAAACGTTTGAGCCACTATGTGTATTGAGTGAGACGGAGGAGAGGTCGCGTGTACTGCGTTGGATGGGGGCCGGAGGTTGGTGGATTTGTACGGCAACTTTGAGGGGTATTCTGGGTGGCTCAAGCGACGGGGTAGTTGTGAGTGGGGATGTGGGTTTTAACTCCGGCATAACGGGTGGTGGTGAGAGGGTTGAGGTGGTAGTTTTATGGTGTGCTGTGGGAGAGATCGGTGAGAGAGGTGGTGAGGGTTTATTGTTCCTGGTGATCGGTGTGGATGTGTGCGGAGAGTGCTTGGGGGTTGGTTGCTGTGGTATGTTTGTTGTGTGTGTGGGGAGGGGGGGGTTTCGTTTTATAGGTCCTGTTAGTCGGTTTGAAGTTTTGGGGAAAGGGGTGTATCTAGAATTGGAAAACGTAGTTGTTGTCTTCATGGGAGCAGTGTGGGGAGTCGGGAGTAATGGTGTTCTAGTGTTGACAGGTTTAGGTTTGATTACTCGTTTAGGCAGGGTGGTGTAGGGAACGGGAAACAGAGAGAGTTTGTTAGGCGCTGGTAGTGGGGGAAACTCCTTCTCATCCGCTAATTCTGGTATAGGAGGGAGGGAGCTGTCCAGGCTAATCCTGTTTCTGGTGATGGGTGGGAGAACGGTTCTGGTGAAAATGGTGGTGGGTATTGGGTAGTTGATGAGTGTGTCCCGTGATGTCTGTCCTGTGAGTGTGGATTGTGGTATGTGTGCGTTAGGTTTAGTATCTGGTATGTATGTGGTGGGTGTAGTCAGTTGTGTAGGTGTGGTGGATGTGGATTGCTGTGTTTGTGTGGTGGTGGACGCGGTGTGTTGAGGGTACGTGGTGAGTGAGTGTGGCTGTGTATGAGTGTTGAGTATGTGTTGTACTGTATGAATGGTTTCTTGTCGTAATCTACTACCGTATCGTTTGCGGGCCCATCCTATTGCTATCTGGAGTGCTAGTGGGTTGTTGGGGGTGCCTGTGATTGCGGTGATCTGTTCCTGATAATGTTCCTGTAAAATGGTCATGTTTGTTTTCATCCAGTTGTGGGTGTTGTCCTGCACTTTGTGTTGTACCTGTGTTGTGGGTATTGCTGGTTTGATAAATCCTGTTAGTTTCTTGATCTGTTTCATCATGCCAGGTGGGAAGGTGTTCGTGGCGAGGGCTGTGTCCGTGATGTGTTTGTGGTGTGTGGCCTGAATGAGTTTGAAGAACTGTTTACTGAGTGCTCTTGTTTGTGGGTCGGGTGGGTGTGTGAGTGTGTGTGTGGGGTATGGGTCTGTGTGTGTGGCTCTCAGTGTGTGCCTGTTGTGTGTATTGGTGGTGCTAGGTGTTTGTTGGTTGTGTATAGGTGGCATAAGTAGGCGCGGTGTGTGTGTTCGTGTGTGTGTGTATGCCTGAGGAGCTAAGCTAGTGCGTGTGTGTGTGGTGTATGTGGTGTGTGTGGTGGTGTGTGTGGTGAAGGCCTGCCTACTCGAGGGCACACTCCTGTCTGTTAATGGAAATTTAAACATTTTCAACCATCCAGTGTGGGGTCCTTACCTTTATTGGTGATGCTGTGTCCGGGTCTGGATACCGTGATGCAGCCAAGTCCTGTCAATATGTGTGTGTGTGGTGATGGTAGGTGAGGATCCGGAGTCCAGTCCAATCTTTAAAAAGAAGAAATGACAAAAAACTCCACAAGCAGGGTGAGTGAAAAGTCCAACCGGAGGGGTCAGGCCCTGCTCTGGCCCCGGAGCCAATGGCAGGACCCCCCACAGATGGCTAAAAATGCAAGCTTTAACTAGCTCCAGAAGCTGGGAGCGGTTGTTAAACAACAATTTTTAATAAAAAACTAACTATGAACAAGAGAGGGTTGTGTGCCCTATAGTAGAGATCCCTGGTATTTCCCTGACGTTTCGCAATTTTCATTGCTTCTTCAGAGGGTAAAGGGATGTCAGGCCGACTACAGCCTATTCTTGAATGTTGCAGGAGGGGGAGTGGGTTCCCCCCTGCAAGATCCAAACGGCCAATCAGTATGAGTGTTGTTGGAGTGTGGTGTGTGTCTCTGTGTCTGAGTGGTTGTTGGAGTTTGAATCTTGGAGGGAAAAGTGTTCTGTATCCTGATAGGTGCCCTGAAGGGGCGGTGACTGGTTTGTGTGTGTGGTGCTCCTAGTGTTGAACTGTGGATGTGGTCTCAGGGTGTATCAGCTCTATAGCTCGCATGGTTGAGACTCTGCCCCAGAATCCATGGAACACCGGTTCAAGCCCCGGTGGTCCTGCAAAAGTCCATGTCAGCGGTAGATCAGTGGCACTGGCTGGGTTAGGGTTGGGGTTTGGGTTGGGGTTAGAAAGTCATGTCTATGCTTTTTTGCACTGGCCTACTGATCTACTATCTTGGTGGTGGGAGTGTGGGCGTTCCACACAGCGATTGTGGGTGATGTGCAGGGAATTGCTCCCTCCCTCGGTAGGTCCTGGTTCAACTCCCCGCCCGGGACCAGGAGTGTTCCCCAGACAAAAAGAAGAACCAGCGGGCACGGGTGTTGCGGCTGCTGCGTGGAGGATCAAAGCCAGCACCGATACGGCTGTTATTCTTGGGTCTCCAAAGTACTCTGGAGGTATGACCCCTATGTGTTTATAATATAAGTTATTGCGGTGTCCTTTTGAAAGGCTGTAGTGTGCGTATGTGGAAGGGTAGCCTAGTGGTACTGGCAATGCTCCTGTCCCCTGAAGAGCGGGGTTCGAGTCCCCCCCTCCCCGCCGAGAAAGAAACAGGAAAAAGCATCTAATAGTCCTCATCCCCACAGGATCCAGAGAACGCCCGGCCAGGAACCCGAGCATTGTTCAACTCCAGAGCATTCATTATACATGATTCTAGCAACAGGAGCAAGGTCAGGTAATAGACCATGTCTGGATGGATATCCATTCTGTCGTGCGCTCCCCGGACCCATGTGAGCCTGGACCAAATAAAAGGCCTAGGAGAATAAATGGAATGTATTGTCAGGCTGTGTATTGTAGACTACTATGGTAATTCAGAATGAGTGTATACTGTCTGGGATTGCTGTGGAACCACCCGTTCTGAGCTATGTGTCCATGGAGCATCAATAAAGGTTGCAAGTAACCCTGTTCTGTATCTGTGTTCTTCACCCCCATGCAATAAGTGCTAATATTAAGTGCTAATATTAAGTGCTAATATTAAGTGCTTATATTAAGTGCTTGGCAACCACACAATGGGAGTAGGACATCTAGAATTCATAGGAGCTAGAAGTCAAAGATCCCACTTGTATAACTTATTTAAATCTATAAATATGTGAACGTATACACACACATGCATGGAAATTCACTCGAGTTAGAAAAAGTACTATAAACATGCAGAATGTTAGTAAGATAGACACAGTATACCATTGATACAACATTGACCATACACTCTGTTAACTATGCCCTTTATCTTAAAAGGAAGGGCGGAATCTTGATGAGTTTCCACCGCAACATCCCAGGTACAGCAACAAACCCTCTAAACCATGTATGTATCTGTGAGGTCTTGATCCAGAGTTGTCCTTAATGTGTACATATGTGAGCCATTACCAATATGCACTTAAAGATACTATTGACAGTGAATTTGTGGTCATAATAGTGAGATGTTAGCTTAAGTCTTTATGCAGATCATAAGGAGCACAGGTATACTCTATGAGCAAATAACTGATGGTAAGTGAAGTAAAACAACCAGACACCCTTATTTTCGTTTTTTCTCTTTGTAAGAGCATTTTTAATGTTCAACGCATAAAGTTCAACTCAGTCTTTACATAAACTTAACCAAAATTCGACAGGAGAAGAGGGTTCCAGGCAGCAGCCACGAGCAGGTAACCTCTCGATTTGTGTGGAGAAGAGGTGTCCGTCCTGTCTGGTGAGTCATGTCTTGTGTCGTTGGGGGGAGGAAGAAAAAAAGGGGGGGGGGGGTTTGTTTGTTTATTTAAAGAGGGAAGGGATGAAGACCCCGTTTCGGGTAGTGGGATAAAAAGAAAGGGGAGAGGAAAAGAGGGAAGGTATGAAAACCCTGGTTCAGGTGGTGTAATGGGAAAGAGGGGGGGCAGGAGGGGTAAAAGGGGGAAGGGGATGAAAACCCTGGTTCGGGTAGTGGAGTAGGAAAGGGGGAGGGGGGCAAAGAGGGAAGGGATGAAAACCCTGGTTCGGGTAGTGGAAAAGGAGGGGGGTAGGGAGAGTAATAGAGGGGAGGGATGAAAACCCTGGTTCGGGTAGTGGGATAGAAAGGGGGAGGAGGGTCAAAGAGGGAAGGGATGAAAACCCTGATTCGGGTAGTGGAGTAGGAAGGGGGGAGGGGGAGGGGAGGGGAGGGGAGGGATGAAAACCCTGGTTCGGGTAGTGGAGTAGGAGAGGGGGAGAGGGTCAAAGAGGGAAGGGATGAAGACCCTGGTTCGGGTAGTGGAGTAGGAAAAGGGGAGGGGGAGGTTAAGGGAGGGAAGGGATGAAGACCCTGTTTCGGGTAGTGGAAAAGGAGGGGGGTAGGGAGAGTAATAGAGGGGAGGGATGAAAACCCTGGTTCGGGTAGTGGAATAGAAAGGGGGAGGAGGGTCAAAGAGGGAAGGGATGAAAACCCTGATTCGGGTAGTGGAGTAGGAAGGAGGGAGGGGGAGGTTTGGGGAGGGAAGGGATGAAGACCCTGGTTCGGGTAGTGGAAAAGGAGGGGGGGGGGGGGGGGGGGGGGGTTCAAGGAGGGAAGGGATGAAGACCCTGGTTCGGGTAGTGGAGTAGGAAAAGGGGAGGGGGAGGTTAGGGGAGGGAAGGGATGAAAACCCTGGTTCGGGTAGTGGAGTAGGAGGGGGGGAGGGGAGGGGGGGGGGGGATAGAGGGAAGGGATGAAAACCCTGGTTCGGGTAGTGGAATGGAAAGGGAGGGTGAGATAAAGGGAGGGAAAGGATGAAAACCCAGTTTCGGGAAAGAAGGAGGTGTCGGAGGGCTTGGGGTAGGGGTTGGAGGGAAGGGATGAAAAGAAAAGGGAGGTTTTAGGGGGGATTTTTTGGGATTAGGGGAAGGCAAAAGTGATTTGGGGAAAGGGAAGAGGGTTATATCAATGGAGCATCAATCAGGTTGCTAGTACCCCTGTTCTGTGCCTGTGTCTTTCAATTCCACACGGTAAGTGCTCATGTTAAGTGCCATCAATCACACAATGGGAGTAGGACATCCTGGATTCATAAGTGCTAGATGTCAAAGCTCCCAATATTATATATTAATCTATATCTGTAAAAAGTCGATGAATAAATAAATAAATAAATACATGAAAAAATAGATCTATATACACACATATGCAACCCATGCATTAATATTCACTCATGTTAAAGAATTAGTCTTACAGACGCATGCACAATGTTAGTTAATAGACACAGTACACCATTGGATTCTCCATTGATCATACCTCTACTTGAGTGGGGGGGTTTTTTGGGGGAGGAAGAAAAAGGAGGGTTAGGGTTAGGATAGGGGGAGGGTTAGGGTTAGGAGAGGGGGAGGGTTAGGGTTAGGAGAGGAGGAGGGTTAGGGTTAGGAGAGGGGGAGGGTTAGGGTTAGGAGAGGGGGAGGGTTAGGGTTAGGTGAGGGTTAGGGTTAGGGCTAGAAGGGGGGAGGGTTAGGGTTAGGATAGGGGGAGGGTTAGGGTTAGGAGAGGGGAGGGTTAGGGTTAGGAGAGGGGGAGGGTTAGGGTTAGGAGAGGGGGAGGGTTAGGGTTAGGAGGGGGGGAAAAGGTCAGGGTTAGAAAGGGGGGAGGGTTAGGGTTAGGAGAGGGGGAGGGATGGAGGTAAAGGTTAGGGTGGGGTGGGGTTTTAGGGTTAGGGTGGAGAAAAGGGGTTATGGTTAGGTTGGGGTGAGGGTAGAAGAGGACAAGGGGTTAGAAATATGAGAGGGAGGGTTAGAGTTACCAGTCTGTTGGTTAGTCAGCGTTTAGACCTCTGGGAACCGTTGTGTTGAACCGTGCTATCCAGATTTTTTCTGCTCGTTTCCGCTGCCCGCTGGTCCAACGATCATTTGACTCCAAACCAGAAATGACGAGACTGCTTGGAGAATGGTGTTGAAAATGCTGTACCAGGGGTGTGTTAAGGTCACCTTCCCTTATGTTGTAAAGGTGCTGCTTTAACCGGGTAAGTATGCTGTGTTTTGTTTCCCCTATGTAATGTTTGGTGCAGGTGGTGCATGTGATGATGTATACTACGTTGGTCGTGTTGAGTGAGAATGAGCCCAATGTAGGATAGGATACCTTGCTGTAGGGATTGTGAATGAATTTCCTGTGTCTGTAATGCATGTGTTGTTGAGAGAGTAGTGTTGGTCTGTGGTTTGTGAATTTGGATCTCACTAAGAGGTCCCGCAGGCTTTTGTTTTTACGATATGCTGAGATGGTTGTGTGGTTCTGGAGTGGTGGTAGTGTTGGTTGGAAGGTGTTGTAGTTGTGTTTGATGGTGCGGTGTAGTGTGGTGACTCTATGGGAGAAAGTTGATACAAAGGGGATGAGTTTCCTAGCTGGTGAGTGGAATTCAGGTTCGTGCACCGGGGCCTGGGAACCTGGAAGTGGGGTTTCTGGGTGTCTGGGGACCTGGGATGGAGTATGATCAGAGTGAGTGTGAGCAAGGGTGGCCAAGGTGCTGTATTTAATATGTCTGAGAAATCGTTTAGAGTAGCCTCGTTCTCTAAGCGCCTTGAAGAGGATACTAATCGAGTGGTGCAGATCGGATGGTCTTGATGAGATACGATGGAATCTGATTATCTGGGATTTAATGATTCCCTTGAATGTATGCTTAGGATGATAACTGGATTTGTGCAACAGTGCATGGGTGTCTGTTGGTTTAAAGTAAACCTTAGTAAGGATAGTCTTATGTGTGGCGTTGGCATGTTGAAAAAAGACGGTTGTGTCCAAAAAGTTGACCTGTGCTGCGTCTATCGTGTACTTAACTTTAATCGATGGATGGTGGCTGTTTAGCGTTTCGATAAAAGCAGGAAACAGTGAGATATCGTGTGTCCATACACCGAAAATATCGTCCAGGTAGCGGAGATAGATTAGCGGTGTGTGCGTGCATTTGGCCAGTGCTTCTTGCTCCCACTCACTCATGTAGATGTTTGCATATGATGGTGCGTATCGTTGACCCATGGCTGTCCCGTGAACCTGGAGGAAGTGTTGGTTGTTAAACATAAAGTCATTATTGTTCAGACAAATCTCCAACAGTGATATGATTTCGTGTTCTGGTCTGTTGTTTTCCGGGTATTTCCGGAAAATGGATTGAACTGCTTGTAATCCCGACTGTGTGTGGATGTTGGTGTACAAACTATCCACATCTATGGTAAACAGTTGTGCTTGTGCCGGGACATCCATGGATCTGATAAGCTCCAGGAAATGATATGTGTCCTTAATGTAGCTTGGGTGCTTGGTGGAGAGAGGGCCCAGGAAATGGTCTATATATAATGAGATGTTGTAAGAAGTGCTGTTGCAGTCTGATACTATGGGTCTGCCGGGAGGGACCTCAAAGGGGATGGTCCAGGTGTGTGGTTCTTTGTGTATTTTAGGAAGTAGATAAAATTGTCTAGGGCGGGGGTTATCTGGTCCAAAAAGGAAGTGTTTTTGTTTGTTTGTGATGCATTTCTTATTGTATAATGAGGTGATTATTGCCCGTAGTTTGGACTGTGTCTGGGATTGCATGCTGTTTGGGATTTTCTTGTAGTACTGGATATTGGAGAGTTGTTTGTCGGCTTCAATGAGATATTGATTTCTATCCATTATGACTATTTTTGATCCTTTATCCGCCGGTTTAATAATTATATTGGGATTACGTTTAAGTTCAGACAGGGCTCTGCGTTCGGCCCCCGACAGGTTGTCTGGTAAATCTCTGGGGGCCCGAAATGTACGCAAGGCCTGTCTGTCCTTTCGGAGCATTTCTTGGATGTTGTGATCCACATGGTTCGTGTTTGGTTCCCAATTGGATGGATGTGTGAAGGGTTTATGTGTATATGAAGAGTTTGACTGGGCAAAATGACTAATAATTTTAATCCGTCTATGATAATTATGGAGGTCTCTATGGAGCTCCTCAAAATCAAATTCCCGTGGTCTTGGGATAAATGATAAACCCTTCTGTAAGAGATGGATCTGGTGTGTGGATGGGGTGAACAATTGTGACAGGTTTAATATGTTAGATGTAGAGTTCCAACCCAGATTGGGGTTTATGGATTGTACTGGGTCCGGTGTAATTGTTGCGGTGGATAGCGGGGATACGTTGTGTTCTGGTTTTGATTTAGGTCTATTTATAAATTTAGTTGTGCTGTCCAGTTGTCAAAAATGAGTTTGGCTGTTGCGGGGGTCCAGTGGATATTATCTGGTTGAGTAGCGAATGTGTCGTGCGGGATCTCCAGGAGACATGGAAAGTAGGTGGCTATGGTATTGTTTATGTGCCTGAGATTGTCTTTTTGGATTGTGGTGAGATTGGGAGAGAAGTTCATGACTGCAAAATAGATATCTGCATTTGGGAAGGTGACCGTTGCCTGTTTATACAGGGCTTTTAGCTGCTTACATGAGGTCTGTCTGGGGTCCTGGTCCTTATTGTTGATGCCTATTGAAAAGAGTACGATTTTAGCCAGGGGAATGGGGGTTGTCTTTTCGCAAATCTTTAGGAAGTGGTAAAAGTTGGCACCCGGGTAACTATCTAACTGGATGTTTGGGTTGTTATGGGCGGGGATCCTATTGATGTTGGAGTCCCCCAGAACCAGCACCTGTTTATGTGCCTTGAAATGCCAGTCTTGAATCTTCCTGTTGGGTCTGGCTGGGTGGTATTTGGGTTTGAATTTCCCAGGGAGAATGGGGGTCAGTTGTCGTGTGAGTGGGGGTGAAGTGTGTGTTGTGTCGATTGTGTGCTGGTGTAAGTGCGCGGAAGTGCTGGCCTCCGGTGAAGACAGGCCGGGCTGCGGAGCCTCTAAGGTTTGGTACGCAGAGGGGTCAGATTGGGTTTGTGTTAAGGCAATGTTAGCCTTTACAATCCCGCTCATCATGTTTTCCGCCTCTTTTTTCATGAGTGGAAAGCCCTTTCCATGGGGACTCAAGGTCGGCCGCCCGACCTGGTCAGACCGGACGCCAGCACCGCCTGTGGGGGAGGAGCAGAGGGAAGATATGGTGTCATTTGTGAGGACAGAAACGTTTGAGCCACTATGTGTATTGAGTGAGACGGAGGAGAGGTCGCGTGTACTGCGTTGGATGGGGGCCGGAGGTTGGTGGATTTGTACGGCAACTTTGAGGGGTATTCTGGGTGGCTCAAGCGACGGGGTAGTTGTGAGTGGGGATGTGGGTTTTAACTCCGGCATAACGGGTGGTGGTGAGAGGGTTGAGGTGGTAGTTTTATGGTGTGCTGTGGGAGAGATCGGTGAGAGAGGTGGTGAGGGTTTATTGTTCCTGGTGATAGGTGTGGATGTGTGCGGAGAGTGCTTGGGGGTTGGTTGCTGTGGTATGTTTGTTGTGTGTGTGGGGAGGGGGGGGTTTCGTTTTATAGGTCCTGTTAGTCGGTTTGAAGTTTTGGGGAAAGGGGTGTATCTAGAATTGGAAAACGTAGTTGTTGTCTTCATGGGAGCAGTGTGGGGAGTCGGGAGTAATGGTGTTCTAGTGTTGACAGGTTTAGGTTTGATTACTCGTTTAGGCAGGGTGGTGTAGGGAACGGGAAACAGAGAGAGTTTGTTAGGCGCTGGTAGTGGGGGAAACTCCTTCTCATCCGCTAATTCTGGTATAGGAGGGAGGGAGCTGTCCAGGCTAATCCTGTTTCTGGTGATGGGTGGGAGAACGGTTCTGGTGAAAATGGTGGTGGGTATTGGGTAGTTGATGAGTGTGTCCCGTGATGTCTGTCCTGTGAGTGTGGATTGTGGTATGTGTGCGTTAGGTTTAGTATCTGGTATGTATGTGGTGGGTGTAGTCAGTTGTGTAGGTGTGGTGGATGTGGATTGCTGTGTTTGTGTGGTGGTGGACGCGGTGTGTTGAGGGTACGTGGTGAGTGAGTGTGGCTGTGTATGAGTGTTGAGTATGTGTTGTACTGTATGAATGGTTTCTTGTCGTAATCTACTACCGTATCGTTTGCGGGCCCATCCTATTGCTATCTGGAGTGCTAGTGGGTTGTTGGGGGTGCCTGTGATTGCGGTGATCTGTTCCTGATAATGTTCCTGTAAAATGGTCATGTTTGTTTTCATCCAGTTGTGGGTGTTGTCCTGCACTTTGTGTTGTACCTGTGTTGTGGGTATTGCTGGTTTGATAAATCCTGTTAGTTTCTTGATCTGTTTCATCATGCCAGGTGGGAAGGTGTTCGTGGCGAGGGCTGTGTCCGTGATGTGTTTGTGGTGTGTGGCCTGAATGAGTTTGAAGAACTGTTTACTGAGTGCTCTTGTTTGTGGGTCGGGTGGGTGTGTGAGTGTGTGTGTGGGGTATGGGTCTGTGTGTGTGGCTCTCAGTGTGTGCCTGTTGTGTGTATTGGTGGTGCTAGGTGTTTGTTGGTTGTGTATAGGTGGCATAAGTAGGCGCGGTGTGTGTGTTCGTGTGTGTGTGTATGCCTGAGGAGCTAAGCTAGTGCGTGTGTGTGTGGTGTATGTGGTGTGTGTGGTGGTGTGTGTGGTGAAGGCCTGCCTACTCGAGGGCACACTCCTGTCTGTTAATGGAAATTTAAACATTTTCAACCATCCAGTGTGGGGTCCTTACCTTTATTGGTGATGCTGTGTCCGGGTCTGGATACCGTGATGCAGCCAAGTCCTGTCAATATGTGTGTGTGTGGTGATGGTAGGTGAGGATCCGGAGTCCAGTCCAATCTTTAAAAAGAAGAAATGACAAAAAACTCCACAAGCAGGGTGAGTGAAAAGTCCAACCGGAGGGGTCAGGCCCTGCTCTGGCCCCGGAGCCAATGGCAGGACCCCCCACAGATGGCTAAAAATGCAAGCTTTAACTAGCTCCAGAAGCTGGGAGCGGTTGTTAAACAACAATTTTTAATAAAAAACTAACTATGAACAAGAGAGGGTTGTGTGCCCTATAGTAGAGATCCCTGGTATTTCCCTGACGTTTCGCAATTTTCATTGCTTCTTCAGAGGGTAAAGGGATGTCAGGCCGACTACAGCCTATTCTTGAATGTTGCAGGAGGGGGAGTGGGTTCCCCCCTGCAAGATCCAAACGGCCAATCAGTATGAGTGTTGTTGGAGTGTGGTGTGTGTCTCTGTGTCTGAGTGGTTGTTGGAGTTTGAATCTTGGAGGGAAAAGTGTTCTGTATCCTGATAGGTGCCCTGAAGGGGCGGTGACTGGTTTGTGTGTGTGGTGCTCCTAGTGTTGAACTGTGGATGTGGTCTCAGGGTGTATCAGCTCTATAGCTCGCATGGTTGAGACTCTGCCCCAGAATCCATGGAACACCGGTTCAAGCCCCGGTGGTCCTGCAAAAGTCCATGTCAGCGGTAGATCAGTGGCACTGGCTGGGTTAGGGTTGGGGTTTGGGTTGGGGTTAGAAAGTCATGTCTATGCTTTTTTGCACTGGCCTACTGATCTACTATCTTGGTGGTGGGAGTGTGGGCGTTCCACACAGCGATTGTGGGTGATGTGCAGGGAATTGCTCCCTCCCTCGGTAGGTCCTGGTTCAACTCCCCGCCCGGGACCAGGAGTGTTCCCCAGACAAAAAGAAGAACCAGCGGGCACGGGTGTTGCGGCTGCTGCGTGGAGGATCAAAGCCAGCACCGATACGGCTGTTATTCTTGGGTCTCCAAAGTACTCTGGAGGTATGACCCCTATGTGTTTATAATATAAGTTATTGCGGTGTCCTTTTGAAAGGCTGTAGTGTGCGTATGTGGAAGGGTAGCCTAGTGGTACTGGCAATGCTCCTGTCCCCTGAAGAGCGGGGTTCGAGTCCCCCCCTCCCCGCCGAGAAAGAAACAGGAAAAAGCATCTAATAGTCCTCATCCCCACAGGATCCAGAGAACGCCCGGCCAGGAACCCGAGCATTGTTCAACTCCAGAGCATTCATTATACATGATTCTAGCAACAGGAGCAAGGTCAGGTAATAGACCATGTCTGGATGGATATCCATTCTGTCGTGCGCTCCCCGGACCCATGTGAGCCTGGACCAAATAAAAGGCCTAGGAGAATAAATGGAATGTATTGTCAGGCTGTGTATTGTAGACTACTATGGTAATTCAGAATGAGTGTATACTGTCTGGGATTGCTGTGGAACCACCCGTTCTGAGCTATGTGTCCATGGAGCATCAATAAAGGTTGCAAGTAACCCTGTTCTGTATCTGTGTTCTTCACCCCCATGCAATAAGTGCTAATATTAAGTGCTAATATTAAGTGCTAATATTAAGTGCTTATATTAAGTGCTTGGCAACCACACAATGGGAGTAGGACATCTAGAATTCATAGGAGCTAGAAGTCAAAGATCCCACTTGTATAACTTATTTAAATCTATAAATATGTGAACGTATACACACACATGCATGGAAATTCACTCGAGTTAGAAAAAGTACTATAAACATGCAGAATGTTAGTAAGATAGACACAGTATACCATTGATACAACATTGACCATACACTCTGTTAACTATGCCCTTTATCTTAAAAGGAAGGGCGGAATCTTGATGAGTTTCCACCGCAACATCCCAGGTACAGCAACAAACCCTCTAAACCATGTATGTATCTGTGAGGTCTTGATCCAGAGTTGTCCTTAATGTGTACATATGTGAGCCATTACCAATATGCACTTAAAGATACTATTGACAGTGAATTTGTGGTCATAATAGTGAGATGTTAGCTTAAGTCTTTATGCAGATCATAAGGAGCACAGGTATACTCTATGAGCAAATAACTGATGGTAAGTGAAGTAAAACAACCAGACACCCTTATTTTCGTTTTTTCTCTTTGTAAGAGCATTTTTAATGTTCAACGCATAAAGTTCAACTCAGTCTTTACATAAACTTAACCAAAATTCGACAGGAGAAGAGGGTTCCAGGCAGCAGCCACGAGCAGGTAACCTCTCGATTTGTGTGGAGAAGAGGTGTCCGTCCTGTCTGGTGAGTCATGTCTTGTGTCGTTGGGGGGAGGAAGAAAAAAAGGGGGGGGGGGGTTTGTTTGTTTATTTAAAGAGGGAAGGGATGAAGACCCCGTTTCGGGTAGTGGGATAAAAAGAAAGGGGAGAGGAAAAGAGGGAAGGTATGAAAACCCTGGTTCAGGTGGTGTAATGGGAAAGAGGGGGGGCAGGA